>PIJE02001227.1:77402-156073 GCA_002895965.2 Coryphaenoides rupestris | reverse complement strand
CCCCACTGCTCCTCTGTTCTTCCCATCCCAAAATGTATATATGCTCTATGTATCTGAATAAACTTTTAATCATTCTGAGTGATACTGCCTTGTGTCATATTGATTCCCGAGCTCGCTGCTTTGCTACAGACAATCCAGAACCTGAACCTGAACCAGAACCCGAACTCCAGCCACAATAGATGACCACTCGAAACTGCGCATAACAACTTGGTGTCAGAAGTGGGATACTGGACAGAGGTAAGTTGCAATCTTATTTTTAATAAGAATTGTACTTACTCTCTCCGGTATGCCCAATTAGAATTTAAAAGCGCAATAAGTAATAAGACATATAATAGAGTTTATACAGAAAAAATAGTAGGTTTAGCCCGATCATAGGGGTAGCTGTCCTGAATCGGATGCCCGGTGTAGCTGGATCTATATCGGAAGCCCGGACTCAGAGGTAATATTCCTGAGCCGCATGCCCGACTGCAGAGGTACCATTCCTGCATCGGATGCCCGGTCTCTAGGAGGCGCGGATGCCCGGCCTCAGAGGTAATATTCCTGAGCCGCATGCCCCGACAACTGCAGAGCCCCCCCGCTACCTCTCCCTGCCACTCCCGCATGCCCGCGCCTCCCTAGGACGCGCCCCGCGCCGCCCCCCCCCCCATGCCCCGCGCGACTCAGAGCCGTAATATTCCTAGCGCGCCCCCCCATGCCCGACTGCAACCCCCCCCCCCCCCGTAACATTCCCTGCGCCATCGGCACTGCCCCTATCTACACACCGTCACATTCCCGATCTCAGCCCCCCCTGCCCCCCCTACAACCCCGCCACACGACCGCGTACACCTTCCTGGTTAGCCCCAGACCCGACGTCTTGCATCACCCTCCCCCCCCCGTAGACAAGACTTTCTAAGCGAAATTCCGACGAATCTCCCTTTCTCTAGAAACGTCTCGCTCTAATCGCTCTAACGTCAGCGCCCTCACCAGCGCCCTCGGGCGCCGACTCTCTCCCTCCATCGACGCTTCAGGAAATTTCCCCCCTCCACCCACCCCCCCCCCCCCACCCCCTGAGCAAACTGGGACCCTCGCCCCCGACCAAGACCTCTGTGCCCCCCTCGACCGCCGACTCACCTCTCCCCCCCTTCCCCACCGCCCCCGACCAAACCCCCCCGTCTATAGCCACCGTTTCTACACAACCTACCTACTAGCGCTCCTAGCCTCGACATTCACCCCTAGCCCCCCCCTCCCCCCTCCCCAGCATGGTGGAACACCCCATGACAGGCACCCCATGACCAAGCCAAACCCAAATCAACCAAGCCTACGGACCCAAAAGAGATTACGGACAGCACTCTTGCTCACCATCGCTTCCAACATTTCCACACTCACATCTCCGGCGCCCCCCCTCCCCCCCGCGCCCGCGTGCGTGTTTCTGTGCCATCCCCCCCCCCCCCCCTATACCCCGATGCACCACTTGTTAACGAAATCTGCGAATGGCACTCTCCACTGCGCTCAGCCTCTCCTTCTTCTCCTCTCGTTCCCCTTCTCCCTGCCAGGACACAGCCCCCCCCACGCACCCCACCCCACTTTCTGCGCCTGGCAACCCTCGCTCCTCAACTCCACACCATACCCTAACCCACGCAAAGCTCCCCCGGGCACGCCCGCTATGGCAACCAGCGCCGACCGGCCACTCCCCTATGGAAACCAGGACTGTGGTCCCAACCGATGACCAACCACAATGAATCTACACCAGCCGCCGAGAACAAAGGACCAACAGACAGCCAACCGAGGGCTCAATAAGAACTGACCAGAGGTTTCAACAAAGAGGGCTCCAACCATGGGCTGACCAGAGGCCCCCACCATGGGGAAAACGAGGGCCCCAACCCAGGAGCAGATGCTCCCCTCATCGTGGAAATGACCCAGGAGGTGACTCCGGAGAAAGAAGAAGATGACCCGGCACACGAGATCACAGCATCAACTGCGCTCCGAAGGGTGTCAATAAGATGAAAGAAAAGATGCCCATTTGAAATCGTGAAAACTGGACTATCCTGATTCCTGAATCAGATGTTTCCCCCCCATTGTGAACAGGAACTGTTGAACCACATTAGCAATGTGCCTTCTACTAGGTGCATGATGGGTTGTTATTGGTATCCAATGGGCCCCCCTGTACATCACCAGCGTACAATTGCTCTGTCATGGCTCATTCCCATAAGAGCACTTGTCATATTGTGTTTCATGGTATTTTGTATAGGACTGATTTGTTGAGGGTTTGTTTGAAGAAAAAATTTCAACACTGTCAGTTAATGAAGCGCTTATGCATCCCCCTTCCTCAAATTACAAGATACCAGACCCTAGTAGACCATCTCCGATTCGCAATGTTTGGCCCTATAATCCAGACGCCGTCGACCCATTCAACTGCGTCGACGGCCCCCCCCCCGCCCCCTATCAATCCCCCCAGATAATGTTGAGGCCTACCAGTTACAAGTTATAATCCCTATGGCACCGCAGAACTAGGATGAATACAACCAAAATGCATAACGTTGACTTACACAGTTACCAGCATATCGGGGACACCTCCTGTGGCCCTCACAACTCCAAACAATCAATCTAAAAATTTACTCGAAAGCGACAAACATAACACATAACACATAATGTACTTCGACAATCACGTACATCCATGGACCCTCACGTTCTTTGAGATTACAGATCAATCAGTAGATTTAGGCAAAGCAAACCATTTTTATCAATACCTTTGGGGAAAATACGAATTATCCACAAATATGACCAGTGTTGTTATGGTAATTTTAAACCAGAATTTTCAAGATTAAAAAGTTTTCAACGTTGCCTCTATCTGACGGTACGACAAATTTACGTGGTAATAAGTCCATATGTCTGATAAAATGGCGCCGTACGGATGGCTGCCGGTTTTGCCGGCTCCCGTACGGACGCCGCAGTTTTTTTTATTTATTCTTTTAATGCGGACTATCTGTGCACAAGAACGTTAGCAGTAAATCACTACGACAGGAATGCACACTTCTGGAGATTTAGAACGACCAGTCGCTCACCGGCCTACCGGAGTTTTTCAAGTCTTTCAACCTCGGACGTTCCCGCCCGGCAGTCGCTAGCTGGGACTTCTCCAATCCATCTTAGGCCGCAAGCTTCGCCGACGGAATGAGGGAAGCGCAAGCCGGCACCTGCTTGTCAGGCTGAGACGTCGAGCCAATCGACCTCCACTACCCACCATTCTACTGGCAAACGTACAGTCTCTGGACAATAAGTCATGCGAGCTACAGGCTCGTATTCAATTCCACCGGGAAACTAACGACAATTGCATAATCTGCCTTACGGAGACATGGATGTCGGAAGGGGTTACCGACTCAGCCAATTAGAAAATTAGAAGAAAAAAAATTGCAAACAGAACACAACAAAGTGTCAAACTGTAAGCACTCTTATAGAATATCAGTCTTTTAAAGTGTTGTTTGCAATGTAACATGCGTTCACGTCAAGGGCGTATTTTTGTTTTGGACATTGGTGGCATCACAGATATTGCGCCAAGGATGCGCAATTACGCTCCCGTGAGGCGCGCGTCGGGCTCCGAGTCAGCGTCTCTGCGGGAGGAGGGGGGGTGGATGGATATCGCTGGATATTGGTGGGGACATGTCCCCAGCGTCCCCACTAAATTCTACGCCCATGGTTCACGTTGTGAATCGTATCGGACATTTTTTGTCTTTCCCTCGCAAACAGAGTGTGTGTGTGTGTGTGTGTGTGTGTGTGTGTGAGAGAGAGAGAGAGAGAGAGCGCTGCAGACACTGAGCAGACGGAGGATTCAGCAGCACAGCAACATCATCAAACCGATTCATAACTTTGTTATGCATCGGCCGGTTCATGCTACGTTTAAACCGATCCAGGGTCCGTGTATGATGCACTTGCATCTTTTAAATCAAAACCGATTTTCCCATTCAAATCAGTTATTTGTTACACCCCTAACCTGGAGTACCTGATGCTTATGTGCTGACCATTCTGGCTACCTCGGGAGTTTACAGCAGTAACCGTGACTGCTGTGTACATTCCCCCTCAAGCCAACACGGACATAGCGTTGAAGGAACTTTATGGGGCTATCAGCGAACAGGAGTCGGCTCACCCTGAGGCTGCTTTCATTGTGGCGGTGGACTTCAATCAGGCGAACTTGAAGAAAGTTCTCCCGAAGTTCTATCAACACATAACAAGCAACACACGGGGCGAGCGGATCCTCGACCACTGCTACACCCCCTTCCGTGACGGCTACAAGGCCCTCCTCCACCCACCGTTCGGCAAATCGGACCACCGCTCGATCCAACTACTCCCCGCCTACAGGCAGAGACTGAAGCAGCAACCAATCGCTGTGAAGGAGGTACAATGCTGGTCGGACCAATCGGAGTCTATGCTACAGGATTGTTTTGATCGCGCTGACTAGGACATGTTCCGGGTAGCGTCGGACAATAACATCAGCGAGTACGCGTCCTCAGTCACCGGGTTCATCAAGAAATGCATAGATGACGTTGTTCCGGTGAAGTCAGTTCAGATTTATCCCAACCTGAAACCGTGGATTAAAGGCGTAACACCGCCTTTGACTCTGGGAATATGGCGGAATACACCAGAGCCCGCTACGACCTCGGCTCTGCCGAGCGGGAGTATAAGAACAGGGTGGAGGACAAATTCAAGAGCCATGACGTGAGGGGTGTGTGGAAGGGGCTACAGACAATGACGGACTTCAGAGGGAGAACCAGCGGTGTAGAGAACTCCTCTACCTCCCTCCCAGGCGAGCTAAATACATTCTTTGCTCGGTTCGACGTGAACGGCAGCCTGCCGAAGTCAGCGCTGCCTGAGGAGAGCAGCCTGCTGAACATCTCAGAGGCTGACGTGCGCAGAGCCTTCAAGCAGGTGGACATCCGGAAGGCGGCAGGCCCCGACCACATCCCGGGGCGCGTCCTCAGAGCATGCGCAGACCAGTTGGCAGGAGTCTTTGTAGACATCTTCAAACTCTCCCTGTCCCAGGCTGTTGTTCCCGAGGGCTTCAAGATGTCCACCATTGTGCCTGTCCCTAAACACCCTAAGGTAACCTGCCTGAATGACTGGAGACCCGTAGCCCTCACCTCGATTGTCAGTAAATGCTTCGAGAGGTTGGTCAAGGACTTCATTTGTTCCATGTTGCCTGCCACGCAGGACCCATGGCAATTTGCGTATCGTCAAAACAGATCCCCCGACGATGCAATTGCCATGGCACTTCACACCGCCCTTCCTCACCTGGAGGGGAAGAACTGTTGTGTGCAAATGCTGTTTGTGGACTTCAGCTCAGCGTTCAACACAATAGTTCCTGCCTAGCTTGACACCAAGCTCAGGGGTCTAGGCCTGCACCCGACCATGTGCAGCTGGATACTGGACTTCCTGTCGGGCCGCCGCCAGGTGGTGAGGATGGGCAGCACCACCTCAGAGCCACTGACCCTCAACACGGGAGCCCCTCAGGGATGCGTGTTGAGCCCTCTCCTCTACTCCCTGTACACCCACAACTGCATGGCTATGCACAGCTCCAACGTCATCATCAAGTTTGCTGATGACACGACAGTGTTGGGTCTGATCGCAGACGACGACGAGACAGCCTACAGGGAGGAGGTTGGATCACTGGCACAGTGGTGCCAGGAGAACAACCTCGCCCTCAACGTCAAGAAGACCAAGGAGCTGATCGTGGACTACAGGAAGCGGAGAGGAGAGCACGCCCCCATCTCCATAGACGGTGTTGCAGTAGAGAGGGTCAGCAGTTTCAAGTTCCTCGGCGTGCACATCTCCGAGGACCTCACATGGACCACGCACACCACACGTTGTGAAAAAGGCCCAACAACGCCTGTATTTCCTCAGGCGACTGAGGAAATTCAACATGTGCCCCTGCATCCTCAGAACATTCTACTCCAGTAACATCGAGAGTGTTCTCACAGGATGCATCACCGTCTGGTACGGGAACTGCACCGCACTGGAGCATAGAACACTACAGAGGGTGGTGCGGACGGCCCAGTACATCGTTGGAGGTGAGCTTCCCTCCCTCCTGGATATATACACCAGGCGGTGCGTGACCAAGGCCAAACGGATTATTAAACACAATAACCACCCCAGCCACAAACTATACACACTTCTACCGTCAGGCAGGCGATACCGCAGTATCAAGTGCCACACGAGCAGACTCAGAGACAGCTTCCACAGTCAGGCCATCAGGCTGCTGAACAAGTGCTGATCCCTGCCCCTCATGGGCATCAGTGTTAATTGCGCTAAGTGCTAGTGCTAAAGGCTGCTACATACTAGTGCTAGTCCTGGTGCTAATTGCTGGTGCTAGTGTGACTGTCTGAGAGGGTATTCTATGACATTCTGTGAATGTCAGCATATAACATTTATATGTGTATTGCTCCCCTTGATATTTTTGTATAGTGTATATTTAATTTAATTGTATTATTTTCTTTGAATTCTATTCTATTTCTATTTCTATTTTGTATTCTTTTATAACTGCTGTCGGCTGTCTGGCGTTTTGCACATAAGATTTTCACTTACTGCTTATACTTGTGTAAACTGTTAAGTGACAATAAAATACTTGAAACTTGAAGGCTCTGAGAGGAGCTGTGAGTGTGGGTTTCCTTTTGTCTACCTTAGTTTAATTAACTGCTCTATATTAATCCTTATCTATTATTTATCTAAGATTGTGGATCATACGTTTTTATTGTATGTATTTACTTTGTTAATGATCAGTAATGGTGGGAGGAATAAAGATATTTTGTTATCTAAACATTTTACCTCTTTTTTGTTTTTTACCATATTGGAATTGAAACTCGGAATCAATAAGAACCGGAATCGATAAGCAGAACCAGGACTGGCACCGGAATCGATAAAATTCAAATGATACCCAACCCTAAGTGATGTACACTTTGTCCAACCTCAGGACAGAAGAACTGTTTGGAACACTTTTTTTAAGAATGCCACTGAAAAGGCAGAAGCCGCTGGGATCAGCATCCCCAGTCCCCCCAGGACAGCAAAGGCAGAGGAGGGTGCCTGCAAAGTATAGACAGAGTACTACTGCAGCCACAGAGAGCCAGTCCCTCCAATCAGTAGAAGACTACTATAGAGGGAAGATGTACTATCCATTAATTGATGTTCTTTCTCAGGAACTACACAGGAGATTTAGGAGAGATTGGGAGACACAGTCTAGTAAGCTACTAAATGCACTCCACAGTTTGACGAAGGCCAGCAACTGGATAGGCAAAGATGCCATGTCCTGACTCTGTTGAGACCATTCACACACTGTGTGAATTCGATGGAGAAGAGGAGGAGAATTTGAAAACAAATGTTACAGCTCAGGGTTTTTCATGCTTCTGTCCCAGACACATCCACCATAAAAACACTGAGAGAAAACAGTGGACATATCTTTCCAACCAATATCTTTCCAACACTGGTGGAAATGATAAGAACATATGCAACAATTCCAGTGTCAACAGCAACATTGGAGAGGTCCTTCTCCAAGCTCAACCTGGTGAAAAGAAGCCTATGCATGGAAGAGAGGCTTTCTTATCTCCTCCTCCTTGCTATTGAGAAAGACATTCCTGTAAACCACAATGAGGTGATAAACATCTACAGGGACATGGCCCCCAGAAGGTTGCTGCTGTATGGGAGGAAGGAGAGCCAAGAAGGAAGGACACAAGAAAAGAAGTAACAAGCTCTTATCAAAGATCACAAAGGAAGTAAACAAAGCAACAAGCTTGTAACAAAGGAAGGAAAGGAAGTAACAAGCTAGTAACAAAGGAAGGAAAGAAAGTAACAAGCTAGTAACAAAGGAAGGAAAGGAAGTAACAGATTTTACAAATATTGTACAAGTTCAAGCACTTTTTTCAGTATTTTTGGGAGGGAGGGAGGGAAGGGATGAAGGAATGTTAACTGTTAAAATCTTAATATTAAGAAACAAGAAAAGACATAACATAGACATAAGTTTGTAACAAAGGACACAAAGGAAGTAAGCAAAGTAACAAGCTAGTAACAAAGGAAGGAAAGGAAGTAACAGATTTTCAAATATTATAGCACTTTTTTCAGTATTTCGTCAGTATTTTTTGGCGGGAGGGAGGGAGGGAAGGGATGAAGGAATGTTAACTGTTAAAATCTTTAAAATATCTTCAATAAACATTTTTTTACCAGTGTCTAATACGCCTTATCTAAGTCAAGTCAAGTCAGTTTTGTTTATATAGCACATTTTAAAGAACTATCGTTGATAAAGTGCTGAACAAGTTACATGGGTGCACAAAGAATAAAACAGTAGAAAACAATAACAATAGCAACAATAAAAACAATAACAATTAAACAATAAAACAATAAAAACAATAAAAAGATAAGGGCACAATGGGGGGATGCAGTGCTCAACTCAAATTGAACGCCAAGGCGAAGAGGTGTGTCTTTAGGAGTGATTTAAAAATGGTAAGGGTCTGAGCAGATCTTATGTGAGCTGGTAGGCTGTTCCAGAGACGAGGAGCAGCCACCGCAAATGCTCGATCTCCTCTGGTTTTCCTCCTTGGACTCGGAACATCCAGGAGCATCTGGTTGGACGACCTCAGTGCTCTGGAAGAAGCTTATGTGTTGCCTTTTAGAATTGTGGCTAAAATGCATGATGTCTTCCAAGCCTCAGTATTATGATATATGTGAATTATATTAAACAAATTTGTTGGCATATAGTAACAGTATCTTAGCCATACAATATCAGCATCTTCTTATTGCCTGTTATTAGTGAAGCAATTATGCCTTCTATGGAGAGGTGGTAAGAGACGAATATGGAGGCGAGAGAGGCAGCCATGCAGCCAGAGGAAGTGCATCTTTGTCAGCAGTATTAAGCTGAGCTTCTGCAAGTGAGGATGTCAGTCAGAGGGCTAGGTGAGTTGGGCTGGTTAACATGTGAGAAGAATTTACTGAAATACACTTCATTTATTTGCATGTATCATTAATTAACTGTCATGTAGCACAGTGTTTGAACCAACCTCAGTCATGGGTTTGTTTTAAATACATACATTTTAATATCCCTATAGCAGTGTCGCAAAAGTAGTTATTCCAGGCATATATTTACATTTTACATTTACATTTACATTTACATTTAGGGAATTTACATTTACATTTCGCTTTTATCCAAAGCGACTTACAAAGAGTACATTTGTTGAAGGAGAGGCAGCAATATATCACTGTGGTACCTGAAGATAAGAATAGAGCTGTTTTCGAGCATTCCTATTTACGAGACGAATAGAACAAGTTTCATAATTGCCAAGTTGCCTGCATAAGTAGCTGGGCAGGCGTGCAATTCTAAGCATGATACAACATCTGAGAACGAACAACAATGCTAAGTGCCATTAATAGGTGTATATACAGTATATTTATTATTTACTTTTATGAATTTGGGCCCCCGCCCCTCTAACATCCTCTGCACGCCCCTGATCTGTCGCCTTCCTTCAGGGTGGATTCGACAACGCATTTGTCGAACTTTGCTTTGTTGCGATCGGCCATCGTCTTTGTGTTCTCCATTGTTACTTTGTAGCTTGTTTCTATTGGAATTTCAGATTGTGAACATATTGGGAGTGTGAGCCTGGTTGGTGATTGACTAGTAGGCCAAAGGCTAAGTCCACTGGTAACCTCGGTTGTCGCCCGAACATCAGTTCGTATGGGGTAAAACCAGTGACTTTGTTTCTAGTACAGTTGTAGGCATCTACTAAAGGCCTAACGTACACTCTCCAATGACTCTTCTTCTGATTCTCTAGGGTGCCTAGCATGTTCAACAGCGTCCTCTTTGAAACGCACAACGGGATTCCCTCTTGGATGGTAGGGAGTGGTCAGAATCTTTTGTACGCCAGCTAATTCATACAACTCTTTTATGGCTCGACACTTGAAGTCTGGACCTTGATCACTACCGGAAAGCCATAGTGAACGATGAAGTAGTCCCATAAGCACTTGGCAACGTCCGGGCTTTTTGGTTTGAGATGGGGATGGCTACTGCATACTTCGTAAAGTGGTTTGTAATTACCAGGATGTTTTTGTTGTTGCTAGAATCCAGTTCCAAGGTGAAAAAGTACATGCACACAAGCTCGAGAGGTCGTGTGGCTGTGATGTTAACAAACGGTGCAGCTTTCTCCGGCAGGGTTTTACATTGTATGCAACGGTTGCAAGTTTTGATCTTAAGTTCCACCTCAGCTGACATTTTGGGCCAATAGAACCGTTTCCGAACTAGGTCTAGGGTTCGTTCTACACCCATGTGGCCCATATCATCATGTAGGCTCTTCAAGACTCAGGTCTTCAGGCAGGACAAGCTGGTATTGAGTTTGTGGGCCCTCTTGTCACTTTGGATACAAGACGCCATCTAAGACTTCAAGTCTGTTCAACTCCCTTAGTAAGAGATAGAGCTCAGGGAGTTCTCTTCCGAGGGATGATGCAATTTGTTTGAGGATCTCACGGATACTGGTATCAGCTCTTTGCTTGTCTCTCAGTTCAGCTGGTGTAAGCAGGGGGGTGACAGGTAAGCCTTCAAGCTGATGCTCCTCTTCAAAGCATTTGCGGATAGCTTTTGGATGGTGGGCAAGTGACACAACCAAGGTAGTGCTGGGTGACGTTTCCAGGGAATGATTGTCGAACACTTGGTTAATTAAGTGCCTCTCACAGATCGCTTTGATGGTGCTTTCATTCAGACTTGCATTTTCAGATTCCATCAAGAGTGTTTTTGTGAAGTGTTGTATCTCTCCAACTCTTTCTGTGACACTTCGTCAGCAGGTAATCTGTTGTGGGGGCGTCTGGATAGTCCGTCTGCCTCTTGATTTTTCTTCCCGGCTCTGTATTGCAACTGGAAGGGCGGCCAACCATCTGTAGCTTGCGGCATCAAGCTTAGCAGAGGTAAGGATGTACGTTAAGGGATTACTATCAGTGACTTCCATAGAGGTAATCCTGGAATTTTTCAGTTACCGCCCATTTAAGGGCAAGAAACTCTCATTCATGGGCAGGAGACCGGGTTTCACATTTCAACAGACCATGGCTTGCATAGGCGACGACTCGCTTCTTTCCCTGTTGCTCCTGGTAGAGAGCAGCACTGAGGCCCGAGGTGCTCGCATCTGTATGTAGGATGTAGGGTAGCTTGGGGTCAGCAAACCCAAGGAGAGGGGCAGTTGTCAGCTTTTCTATTATGGTGTCAAACGCTTTCTGGCAAGCAGGGGTCCATCTGTCATCGAAGGGGTCTTTTGGGTTGTGATACTTCATGTTCACTTTGGTGTTGGTGTGTTTTCTCAGTGGCGGATATCGAGCAGTGAGTCCATTGAGTGGCTTCACGATCTTTGAATAATCCTTGACATCAGTAATAACTGCAGAAGCCCAGGAATGCTCTTAGCTCTGTCAAGTTTTTTGGTTTTGGCCAGGTTTTTAGTGCTGCTATCTTCTCAAGATCTGTCTCAATGCCCTTCTCAGAAACGATGTGGCTTAGATACTTTACTGAGGTCTGGAAGAACTTGCACTTTTCAGGTGATTGTTTTAGGCCATACTCTTCCAATCGGCTGAGCACTCACCTCAGACTTTCCTCATGCTCTCCCTGTGTTGAGGAGAAGACAATGAGGTCGTCCAGGAAAACTAGAGCCTGTTTCAAGTTCAGCTCTCCTACACAGCGCTCCATGAGTCTCTGGAAAGTGCTAGGGGCATTCGTTACTCCTTGAGGCATCCTGTTTAACTCGAAGAATCCTAGTGGGCAGACGAATGAAGTTTTATGTTTGTCTTTTTCCTCCATTTCAAACTGGTAGAAGCCAGGCTGAGAACCATTTGGATCCGTTCAGCGCTGAAAAGGACTCTTGGGACCAAATTGGATAAGGCGTATGAATCCTTAATTGTTTGGAGGTTCAGTTTCCTGTAGTCTATGCAGAGTCTGACATCCCATTCTTCGTCCTGACGACTCCAATCGGCAAGGAGAAAGGTGATTCGGATTTGCGGATGACTTGGATGTCACGCACAGCTTCTAGGTCTCGCTCTGTGTTTAAACAATGTCTCGTCAGTGAGGTTTATGTGGTGTTTTATTTTGTCAGTGAAGCCAAAATCTAGATCATGCTGTGCAAACACCTCTGGCATTGAGTTTCGGTTTGTGGTCAGGTTTTGTTGTTGTGAGCAAAAAGGCTTGATGGACTGAACACTCTTGATTGCTCTCTGCTATTACAGATTTTGGAAGGACATCATGGTCTGACTCATTCTTAAGAATGACTGGAATACAGCCTGGTAGTTTTGGTGGTAGACTTGCTAGGCCATCTGTTACCAGTATGCCACCTGGTAAGGGAGCTGACTTTGGTGATTCTACCATCACCCACTTTATATATACTGTATACATACTGTACATGCAATTACTGTAAGTGGCCGGTGAGTGTATATATATATATATATATATATATATATATATTATAGTGATGTCATGGTTGTGACTTTAACTTGGCTTAGTCTAGTTTTGTATTTCTATTGTGTTCCCTGTCTAGCTGTTCTAGTTCTATGTTTGCCATGTGTCCTGTCTGCCCAAGCTGTGTCAGTTGTTTGTCAGATCATTTTCTGTTAACGTATTCTGTTATTTTTATTTTGAAGTGCTTTTTCTTACTTTATCTGTTACCTGGGCCAGATTATTTATTAAATACCCAGTTCCTGGGTTTAATCCACTGTCACCTGCCTGGCTGTCCTGCATTTGTTCTTCACCACAACAGTTATTTATACACACACAGTAATACAAGTAACAAAAGTAATCAGGCCGGCAATGGAGAACTGTACAAGGGGCACATCTATTAGAGGAAGCATGTGGTTGAAGCTTTATTCAGAGTCATTGTCTGCCTCACGTGTTCTTTGTTCCCTTTTGGAGCCAGGCCAACATTTGCAGAACTTTATTCGTCACATACACATACAGGATATGCAGTGAAATGAAAAGTGGCAACGCCCAGCATTATGTGCAGAATATATAGAATAGAAGTATAGAATACTACAGATAACACAAATTGGAGGGATCAGAATCTGAATATTTACAATATTTGCAGTAAAGAAAGACCAGCAGGAATGAGAAATATAAAAAAACATATAAAAGGGAGTATAAAAATGAAAAAGAATATGACAAAATATAGAATAAACTGAGTAGAGCCATGGTATGTCTGCATGTATGCATGTCATACATTCTGTAATAAGTTATGTAGTGAAATTATGCGAGTGCCATGTACTATACGTACATGCACAGTACACTACAAAGTAGCGTCTCTTAGAGCACGTATTTCTCTCCCTTCTTATGACCCTTCTATTCCTTTCACTTGCGCTGTTGTTTTTAGTAAATTCGAGCCTGTGTCCCTTTCTGACCTGAAGAAAATAACTGCTCAAATGAAATCCTCAGGCTCCCCCTCTGATTGCTCTTCCCCTCGCTTTTTCAAAGAAGTTTTGGGATACTATTGGACTGTACATCCAAATCTTAATAAACGCCAGCTTGACCATCATGGTGACGTAACCAAGTATGTTACATAAAACATGCTGTGGTGCTGCAGCCCCTTGATCAAGAAGGGCCTGGTTGGCATTCCTATCAGCTTATAAAGCCCTTCACAGCACAGAATCTGCCCTCTTAAGGGTTTTTAATGATGTTTTATTAGCTGCTGACTCTGGGGACTCTGTCATTCTTGTGCTTTTGGATCTTACAGCTGCTTTTGCATACAGTAGACCATGACATCCTCATCTCTCGCCTAGAGCATTATGTTGGTATAAAAGGTACTGCTTTAGAGTGGTTAAGGTCCTATCCTGTCTGACAGAAGTTTCTGTGTAAGCCTTGGTGAATGTTTCTCCTCCTCTGCTCCCCTCCCGTGCGGGGTCCCCCAAGGTTCGATCCTTCGGCCCCTTCTTTTTCGCTCTCTATCTGCTCCCCTTAGGCCCTATTATTAAAAAACATGGCATCATCGTTCCATTTTTATGCAGATGATTCCCAAATATACCTGCCTCTGAAACGCAACGACCCAAACTCCCTTAGAGCCCTGCTAGAGTGCCTCATGGATATCAAAGCTTGGCTGGCTTTGAATTTTTTGAATTTTAATGACAGAAAAACTGAGGCAAATTTGTTTGGACCTAGTGGTCCTGGTGCTGCACCCCCCTGACCTTGGCCCCCTCGACTCCCTTGTCAAACCCATAGTTACCAACCTGGGGGTAAAAATTGACAGTGAGTTAAAGTTGGACAAACAGATCAACTCGGTGGTCAGGTCTAGCTTTTTCCAGCTAAAGCAGCTCTCTAAGGTCAAGCCTTTCCTCTCTTTCAAAAACCTTGAGATAGTTATTCATGCATTTATCTCTACCCGTCTGGATTATTGCAACGCCCTGTACGCTGGTGTCAGCAAGGCCTCGCTGTCACGTTTACAGTTGGTACAGAACGCTGCCGCTAGGTTTCTGACAGGGACACAGAAGCGGGAGCATATTACGCCAGTCCTTGCCTCCCTTCACTGGCTTCCTGTGAAGTTTAGAATCGATTTTAAGATTTTAATGTTTGCATATAAAGCCCTCAATGGACTGGCCCCACTGTATCTGTCTGAGCTCCTGCACCTGTACGCACCGCCACGGTCTCACGGTCACCACTCTCTCCTCACTGTCCCCAAGGCTAGACTGAAACAGAGGGGGGACAGGGCTTTCGCCGTCATGGCCCCCAAACTCTGGAACGAGTTGCCGTTGCACATCAGGCTGGCCCCTACACTGCCCATTTTCAAGTCCCACCTCAAAACGCATCTATTTTCCCTGGCATTTTAGCACCACGTATTTTAGTTGTATGACTTCTCTTAAATTATTATTATTTTTTTTTTTTATTGTTTTATTTTGTTCTTGATTTGTGTTATTACTGTTTTTTACTGTGTTTTTCAAATTGTTTTGACTCAATGTAAAGCACTTTGGGTCAACTTTGTTGTTTTTAAATGTGCTATATAAATAAAGTTGGATTGGATTGGACTATGTACTAACTATGTGTGCATGTGAGTGTGTGCATGGGAGGGGCAGTAGGGGGGCCCTGGTGAGGTCAGAGTTCACAGTCCTGATGGCCTGCAGAAATAAACTCAATTTTAGTCTTTGTTCTTGCAGCTTGACTGAGGAGGTGATTACTTGACCGCAGCAGCTGGAACAGTTTGTTGTTGGGGTGGTGAGGATCCTTCATGATCCTGCAGGCTCTGGTTCGACATCCCCTGGAGTACAGGTCCTGCAGGGTGAGGAGTGTAGTGCCAACAGTGTGTTCAGCCAAACGCACTACCCTCTGCAGAGTCCTCCTGTCATGAGAGGACCTGTTGCCGAACCAGGCAGTGATGTACTTGTACTTAGAATTGTTGTTATTTAATTAGTAAGATAAGTTATTTGTACAGCCGAACAAGATGGCTCAGCGAGCTACAGTATTTCTCTGTTTTTAGTCGCTATTTTTATAGTACATTTACTGTGTCCGACGCCTGGCATGGCGAACGCGGACGCACCGCAGGGCTCCATTGTTTACACAAGAGATCAGCTGCTGAACCTCCGACTGTGTGGTGGGGCCGGCGGGAGACCCGACATCCCCAGGGAGCTGAGGAGGAAATACCGGGGCTGCAGGGCTGGGAGGAGAAGACGGCTAAAGAAGAGAAGATATCGACAGTAATATAGAAAATAAAACACCGGACCTGCTGTATGCCAATGTTAAAGAGGCATACAGCTCCACAGCTCTCCACCCTCTGGGCAGATCAGATCACAACCTGGTCTACCTGAGGCCCCTCTATAAACCTGCGGAGGCAACCAGTGGTCACCAGAACTGTACGGGGTGGTCTCAGGATGCAGAGGAGACTCTCCAGGGCTGTTTTGATCTGACTGACTGGGATGTTCTCTGTGATGGACATGGGCAGGACTATGTACATTTCTGCACGGACTGTGTGATCCCGATCAAGACTGTGCACTGCTTCCCCAACAACAAACTCTGGGTGACTAAAGACATAAAGGCATCAATGAAAAGGAAGAAAGCGGCCTTCAGGAGTGGAGATAAGGAGGAGATGAAGAAGGTGCAGAGAGAACTGATGGAAAAGATCACAGAGGGCAAGGAGAGTTACAGAAGAAAGCTCGAGAGGAAGCTTCAACAGAAGAACCTCAGGGAGGAGTGGAGTGGCATGAGAACCATCATTGGCCATGGAGCCAAGACCATCCAGGGGAGGGAGGGTAACCTGAACAAGTTAAACCTGTTCAACAGGTTTGACAATGTGGCTCCTCTCCACCCTCCCCCCAGCTCCTCGCCTCTGCCTGCTGCCCAGTTTACAATGCAGTCGGCCCCACCTGGAGGGACACTGACTGTCCCTGTAGGTGGTGGGCCCATGTCATCTTTTCGGGCAGAGCCCGGCCGGGCACCATGGATCGAGGCCCAGCCACAAGACGCTCGCCGACGTGCTCCCCTCCCAGGTCTGGCTCCAGAAGGGGGCCCCGGTTTCCCTTGTCTGGGCGAGGTGACGCAGCACTTTTCACTGCTGTTCAGCAGTCCTTTTCATACTAGGGTCTTTGGATCGCTCTTAGTCTGGCCCGTCGCCTGGGACCACTTTGCTTTGGGAGACCCTACCAGGGGCTATTTATTGCCCCAGAGAACACAGCTCCCAGGGTCACCAAGGCACACAACCCCGCCCCCCCCAACCATGATAAGGTGGTGATTCTTTGGGGGAGTAATTTAATACTTGCAGACCTTAATGAATCCTAAGGTCTACATTTTCCTACATGCCCTAGCCCAGCTCAACCCCTGCCAATCTGTTAACCTCGGTATCTAGAATAAAAGGCAATGTTACGATTTATGGAGTGACTCCAAGCAGTTTTAAAATTAGTGCCGCACATTCACCCAATCATAGACCTGGCATTAACATGTATTTTGGGCAATTGGATATGATCCGGATATTGCCAAAACGCATGTTAATGGCATGCATACAGGGGGTCATACACACATTGACAGACCAACAGCATGTAGCGTCAACAGCAAGCACATCAGGAGCAGTTAGGATTAGGTTTCTTCTTGCCCAGGGACACCTGTTCCCAACACTATGTGGAGCCAGGGATTTAACCAGCAACCTTCAGGTTGCCAAATAATCTGCTATACTTTTTTAGCTACTGCCTGTATGAGATTAAGCAAACTGAAGTCCTTTTGATCAGCCTCCCATTTACTCATGTCATACAGAAGAAAAAAGATATGCTTATTTAGATTTATTTAGCCAAAATAAGTTGCACCTGTACAAAAAGGCAACAAACATTGGACTTTTTTTTTTTTATAAAAAAACATTTATTGAATTTGAAACATTACTGAATTTAACAAGTCCCACAACGGTAACACATGGTGAGGGCAGTCCAAAGGTCGGTCCAATGTTTCTTTGCTGCTCAACTGGTGTTGGAATTTATTACATTGGTGCATTGGGGCTCGCAGAAGGAGCCAAAGCGGCCATATATGTCTTTGGCTCGTACGGCAAAGTGGTAAGTGGAGCCGGACTGGAACTGGGTGAGTGTGCAGGCCATTGGTAGCGGGAGGGCCTTCACCTCCCCAATCTTCTTCCAGTGCTGCTGGGAAGCACTGTTGGAGCTGGCGTTGTCCTGATGGAAGGCGTATAGGTGGTAGCTCTCCACGGGTGCACATGTGCGGTCTGTTTCTGCCACACACCAGGACAGCACAATGCCTGTCTGGCTGGGCACCAGCTTGAGCTGGGGCTGCTGGGGGGGCGAGGTCTGGGAAGCTTCTAGGGGGAGGCGTCCCATGGGTGACAGGGCCATGGGGAGGGGTGGTAGTACAGTGGTGGACGGCCGGCTCGTAGGCGTGGAGGCGGTACGGCCTTTCAGCAGGGGGTCCTAAGAGTGCAAAAATTATGTATGACTGTTCTCTTCATCAGAAAGTTACATTCACAAACAAGTTTGCATCTGTTCATCAAACATATGGATCAAACATTTCTAAGGATTATTTATGACTTATTCTTTAATAGGGATGGGGATCGAGACCCGGTTCTTTAAAGACCTGGTTCCAAATTTCTCAAAACCTGAAAACCTATAAGGTTTGAGGTCATCGATACTGCTATCGAGACTAGCAGATGCGTTTAGAAGTGTATCCCGCAAGCTCTGCAACAGCAAAAAGCCAGTAGAAAAACTGATGTGATTGTAACGCAGATGGACTGTACAACGGGACTTCCGGATAGGTTAAACAGACTTAGGACGTTTGTACATAGATCACATAAGCAGTACAGCAGTACTCGTTGAGATGTGGCGCCATGTATGCTATGACATTGTTTTGGTATTTCTTCTTCTCGACCCCTACAGCACAGTTGCAGCAGATGCTATACTGCCCCATGCAGGCAGTATAGCAAGGGAAGTTTGTTGTTTTATAAACTATTCGACTATTTGAATATTCAAAAATCATGACCCATCCCTACATCAATTGCAGTGCTGATCTATTAATTTTTCCAAGGTAAAATAGTCACAGTCAAGCAATGAAAGCAGGAACAGTTCAGAGGTTTTAGTCATTTTGTCTTTCCATCAAATAATAGAAAAGTATCGATAGTGGTATCGATACTACTAGTAGTAGTCATCCCGAAAATGGTAACAATATCAATACAAATTAACGATACACAACGATGGCCATCCCTATTCTTTAAAGGATAATGTTTGCAGACACTGACAATTTGAGCCCTTCAGTGGCAAAAACAAGCATTTTAGAGGATGTATCCTTTAAAAGGATAGAGGAAGAGGAAAGTATCCTTTAACATTTTTAACTATAGTTCATTACGTGACCCCATTATCATTTGGTCAAGACCAAATTTTTGGATTAGTCCAGTCATGCAAAATAGGTTGGAAAATGTTGACGCACTTGCCCATATCCAACCATGTAAAATGCAGTTCAAATATCTTACCACTGGAGGGTGATGGACTGTCACTTGAGGACTATGTGGCGATGACCTAGATGCAGCATCTAGGCAACAAAAAAAGAAACAATTTAATCAACTGATTTCAAAGACCCAAAAATAGCCCAGCTGTTTTCCAACCTGTGCTCTCCCCTTACGTAGTAGTATTCCTAAACTAAGCCTAAAGTACTCCAATGTTTCCCTCCATACAACAAACAAGCAAAGCACCAAACAACACAAGAATAAGACTTCTATGCACATGCTAGTGAACACACACACTACTTTATGGTGGGAAAGGTCTTACTGTTAGGGATGGTGATCACAGGACGTGGCGTCGCCAACAAGGGCGTTACAGTGGCCTTTTTCACTCCCGTCACTGATCAAAAACACAAACAAAAAAGAATCAAGGACACCATTTTCTTACGATGTGAAATGGCCATCAAAAGGTTCCTCGGGGTTGGTTACCTTGCACATCATCATCATCCTCCGTAAGGTCGATGACCGAGCCTTTAGGCCGTATTGTGAACACTTGGTTGGTTGCCTTGGTTGGAGTAACACTTGTTTGATTGTCTGAAAATGTGTTAATAGCAATTACAACAAAATAATCACATGCATAAAGCAATCCCAACACTCTGATGAACACATTGACTAAAATGCCTCTAAACTCTATGGTAAATCAACACCAACCAATTAAAACTTAGCACTCTGCTATTGCCATGATCATTTTGGTCGATTCCATGTTTATTTTTTGTGAATCGTCCGACTGACTACCAAGATGAATTCTAAGATATTTTTTTATATATCGCCCAACCTGTTTTGGATGTCAAAGATGTCCCCTGTGGAGGTCCTGGGGCAGCAGAGCCCGTCGCAGCCGGTCCGGAGGTGGCAGGGGTCAAGGTGGATGACACAGCGCCAGCCACAGACACGAGCTGCACTGGGGCTCTGGCTGTGGTCACAGACACCCCGGCATTGGGCGTGCCAATACCTCCGGCTCCACCCTGGTAGACGGCCCGTGCCAGGGAGATCTGCGCCGGTGACATCTGGCCTGTACTGTTCTGCAGGGCCGTGGTGGTGGTGGCTGGCTTCAATATGAACGTGGTGGTGGGGGTGGTGGTCTTGGCCTTGCTGAGGGAGGTGACGGCGGAGAAGGTGGACACAGGGAGGTTGACCAGCGTTCCCCCCTGCCCATTGGCCACAGACAATGGCAGCTGGATGAGCAGCTGCTGCCCCTGGGCCACCATGCCGCTCCCCGAGGTGGTCTTCACGAGGAGGGTTCCCGTGGAGCTCTGGGTGGTGATACTTCCCGGGGCAAGGGAGGAGATGGCGTTGGGGGTGGAGGTGATCAACTGGAGGATCGGAGTGTGTGCGGAAACCACTGAGGTGCCAGTGACTGAAGAGGTGATGGAGCTGGGTGCGATGAGTGCTGGGGTTGTCAGACATTGGGGAGTAGTAACTAGAAAAGGGGAAAAATATAAGTCATCAAATCAATTAGCTTGTTGACTAAATAGATGTTAGAAACTGATCACTTTCTAACATTCAAACAGATGGTCATAATATTAGCTGTAGATTTTCTTTGTCTTTGATCAACCTAAGGGCTATGGATGAATGTTGCGATGTAGTGCCCATGGTCCCAATTGTGGTATATGTTGTGGCAATTGTCAGTTTTGTCTATGGTCATTCCATTGGTTGAGCTGACTGCAGACTCCACAGCAATTTGCTATGCGTGGTTGGCTGCATTGGAAACTAAAGGGAAAGGATGTATTTTAGGCTTACCGTTTGTGACTTAATTTACTTCATAAACTAACATTAATATAATGAAGCCACTAGATGGTGTCCCGGTAGTGGTGAATTAAAGTCTATTGAGACCAGAGATTTTTCTTTTGCATGTTTATGACATTTTTATTGTATCAACATATTTACATATTGGTTCATAATACAGTATACAAAAGAAATCTAGGAAACCATTAGACATTTGAAACATCAAAACTTTAATGAATTCCACAAATGTACATTTCTTTTGTGAAAGGCGAGCAAATCTGATTGGGCCATCACAATACAGACATCGTCTCTGTTGGAGTGAATGTGTTTGGTGGTTTTGAAGTACCCATAGAATCCATAAAATTCCTTTGGGTTGATTGTGGTAGTCATTAGTCCAAGCTGCATCTGCATCATACATCTGCATCGAAAGGTTCCTCAAACCCCACTACAGTATATGCATACAAGTCCTTAAGTCCTGCATAACATCCACATCTCAATCTCCTTTGCCATCAAAAATGACCATTGTGTGTTTAAACTGGCATCCATTCTTTATTTGTAAATACAGAAAAAGACTAATCTGCTGGAGTATCCCATGATCCCAGAGTCAACTGGATGAATACCAACCACATTTTGGGAGGCAGCCTCATGTAGAAATTGTTTAACCTTTCCTTTCGATGCCACACCTATTTAATTCTTTTTTTTTTTATAATCATTGATGTCCTTTGATCGAGTTTGTAACATTATTTGTGTTGGAAATGTCTTGGATGGCTTATTTCAAGCTATTCTAGCATGTCTGAAAAGCCTGGTAGAAAAGACTTTTCTCATGAACATTTAATGTATTAATGAGCTTTGCTCTGATTGGATCGCTGTTCTCATGAATATTCAAAATGTGAATATTGCTTTGCTCTGATTGGTTCAGCTGTGGACGACAAAGCAGCTGTCAACATGCTTCGAAATGCGCCGAACACAGCGCTAATCTGGTTCCATAGAGTTTTGGTATTTCTCCAAAAATAAATTGCAACCATTTCTCCCTCAGAAATGGTTGAATTTCTGTGGGTGGTTACGAACCAACCAAGTGGGCAGGACCATGAATAATAATTTGTCAACGCTACGTAGCACTGACGGCTTATCCAGATTGGCATAGATTTCAAACTTACCACAGGTCACAAACTCATTCTGACCCATGTTATTTAACAAACAATAGGACATTTTTTATTTTAATGGCATGGGATCTTTAATGTCCATTGGGGCTTTTTGAGTGGCACTTTTGGCAATGGGAAAAAATCCTTAAAAAAAAGAAATGACGGAATTTTGATTGAATGGAATATATTTTCCTATTATTCTCCGATTGTCCTATCATACCACCAGCTGTGAGAGTGGTTAGCCATTCCAAGCTGTTTCCAAAAAATACGTTGCTACAGTCCACTAAGTAGGCTGATCAATAACCTTAAGACAAAATGCAGTAAATGCGTTTAGCTAACCATATAAACAGATAGTTTTAAAGCTTTCTCTGGGCATAGACATGACATGACATTATTTGGTTATACAGTCAGGTCCATAAATATTTGGACATTGACACAATTTTCATCATTTTGGCTCTGTACACCACCACAATGGATTTGAATTGGACAATCAAGATGTGCTTTAAGTGCAGACTTTCAGCTTTAATTTGAGGGTATTTACATCCAAATCAGGTGAACGGTGTAAGAATGACAACACATTTTATATGTGACCCCCCCCCGCCCCCTTTTTAAGGGACCAAAAGTAATTGGACAATTGGCTGCTCAGCTGTTCCATGGCCAGGTGTGTGTTATTCCCTCGTTATTTCATTTACAAGGAGCAGATAAAGGGTCTAGAGTTCATTTCAAGTGTGGTATTTGTGTTTTGAATCTGTTGCTGTCAACTCTCAATATGAAGTCCAAAGAGCTGTCACTATCAGTGAAGCAAGCCATCATTAGGCTGAAAAATCAAAACAAACCCATCAGAGAGATAGCAAAAACATTAGGTGTGGCCAAATCAACCGTTTGGTACATTCTTAAAAAGAAAGAACGCACTGGTGAGCTCAGCAACACCAAAAGACCCGGAAGACCACGGAAAACAACTGTGGTGGATGACAGAAGAATTATTTCCCTGGTGAAGAAAAACCCCTTCACAACAGTTGGCCAGATCAAGAACACTCTCCAGGAGGTAGGCGTATCTGTGTCAAAGTCAACAATCAAGAGAAGACTTCACCAGAGTAAATACAGAGGGTTCACCACAAGATGTAAACCATTGGTGAGCCTCAAAAACAGGAAGACCAGATTAGAGTTTGCCAAAAAACATCTAAAAGAGCCTGTACAGTTCTGGAACAACATCCTATGGACAGATGACAAAGATCAACTTGTACCAGAATGATGGGGAGAGAAGAGTATGGAGAAGGGAAGGAACTGCTCATGATCCAAAGCATACCACCTCATCAGTGAAGCATGGTGGAGGTAGTGTTATGGTGTGGGCATGTATGGCTGCCAATGGAACTGGTTCCCTTGTATTTATTGATGATGTGACTGCTGACAAAAGCAGCAGGATGAATGCTGAAGTGTTTCAGGCAATATTATCTGCTCATATTCAGCCAAATGCTTCAGAACTCATTGGACGGCGCTTCACAGTGCAGATGGACAATGACCCGAAGCATACTGCGAAAGCAACCAAAGAGTTATTTAAGGCAAAGAAGTGGAATGTTCTGCAATGGCCAAGTCAATCACCTGACCTGAATCCAATTGAGCATGCATTTCACTTGCTGAAGACAAAACTGAAGGGAACATGCCCCAAGAACAAGCAGGAACTGAAGACAGTTGCAGTAGAGGCCTGGCAGAGCATCACCAGGGACGAAACCCAGCGTCTGGTGATGTCTATGGGTTCCAGACTTCAGGCTGTCATTGACTGCAAAGGATTTGCAACAAAGTGTTAAAAGTGACAATTAGATTTATGATTATGTTAGTTTGTCCAATTACTTTTGGTCCCTTAAAAAGGGGGGGGGGGGGTCACATAAAATTTGTTGTAATTCCTACACCGTTAACCTGATTTGGATGTAAATACCCTCAAATTAAAGCTGAAAGTCTGCACTTAAAGCACATCTTGATTGTTTCATTTCAAATCCATTGTGGTGGTGTACAGAGCCAAAATGATGAAAATTGTGTCAATGTCCAAATATTTATGGACCTGACTGTAGTTGTTGATAATGTACATACCATGTACTTTCCTGAAGTGAATAAGGAAGTAGAAACCCATAGAGTATGGCCTGAACTTAGTTAGGACAATTATAATGGCTGTGCCATCTGTGCAATAACTAATTATAAAAATAATTTAACAAATACAAATTAAGTAAAAGAAAATGCTTGAATTACAAATTACATGAATAAAATACAATGCAAATTAAAATCTTTACAGAAAGGAAAACATTAATGAAATACAATACTAATTCAAGTTGTTACAGAAATGAAAAATGTGTTGGTATTTGATGCAATTGTCCAAATGATCAAAATAAAGAAAAATTGTTTTCTAAAAAGTTAACTTTAAATTCAGTGCTTTTCAAGGTGAACCTGGCTTCCACATAGCTTTTCTTCACAGAATGTGCATTCTTCAGGAGGTACATGAATAGAATGATGCACCTGCAAATAAGTATTACATTTTAATAGTTTGTCATTACTTACCAAACTATAAAGACAATGCTTCCCAAAAATGTATTTGACAGTCTACTCAATCAATTGTTTCTAATTGGTATGATGCAATTTTTTAAATTCTGTTCAGGGCTGGCATAGATTGTATAAATGACACCGATCCTCACTAATGGAAGGCCTAACATTAAATACTTTTTTAATACTAAATACTAAAGAGATCTCATTTCTAAAATATAATTGTACTACTAACCTTAGATTACATGGTCAAATGTATTCATTGTCTATGTTTCCCACATTGAGAGGTAACACATTCTGTAGGTTTGGATGCATTGTGGGTACCAGTAGTAGCCGATAGGTGTAATAGAAAAGTTTTCATGACTGCCCTTGAAAGTCAAATGAATATTATACAGCAAAATTCACAGTTGATATAACACTGAAAATTAATAGTGTTAAATTGACATACCTGATACAGTCCTCGGTCAACTTCCAAAAGAAATAAATTGCTGAATGACATATATCCAATTGTGGTATCTTCAAACTACCTGGAGCGATGTTGATGACAAGATAGGGCTGTGTTGAACATCCAAAAAAGTAAATATCCCTGTCTGGAAAATTCAGTGCGTGTGACATCCATTGGGAGGATGGGGGTGCAAAATGAGTCATACCAGAGCATTGCTTAGCTTATAGGAGGAAATGCCTATAAGTTATACAATGTTTTTTGTGGGGGTGGGGGGTTGACTCAGGCTTCTGTGTGACATGTTATTTTTTGCTTTCAATAATGTCCTTATTGTTTGTTTAGTCCTTTGTGTATTGGCAGTGACACTATGCAATCAGTATATTTTCAAAGCAGCACATTCTAGGCAATTGTTCTAGTAAGGTCACACAATGTAAAAAACAAAAGGTTTGGCAGCATTTCAAAACTACTCCATCCAAAATAAGTCAAATGCAAACGGTCACCAGCAGCTGTCATATCTTCCCACATGTAAAAACGAAAATTAAAGTGAAAATTATCTGGTTGTGCATTTTGGCTGTCTTTCTAGAAGGTGCTGCATTTGTGCTATACATTGAAAACACATTTACATGTGGGTATTTCAATTTTTTTTTTTTTTATCAGTTAAACGTTTGTAAATTCTCTTTATTAAATAACTTTATTTGCACATACACATACAGGATATGCGGTGAAATGGCGTCCATTTATCAATGGGGGTTTGTCATGATCGGATGTGAATACCATGCGTAATCAGACAGAACAGAGCTCTCCGTCTCCACAGAAATCGGCCAGTTTGATTTCATAATGTATATTAATTACAGTATATTATATTAGCCTATAATTTAGCACATTACTATTTTACGAATCGTAGCCTATATTCTGTCAAATTGAATGCAGATGCTGACATGAATGGATGCACACATTGTGGTCATACTGTGAAAAGTTACATTTGTAGAGGCAGTCGGGCCGTTTGGGCAGAGGGACTGTGCTTCACATATAGACAGCTGTGGGAAACCCTGGAAGCATTTAAGCATTTGAACCATGTAAAGTCACAAAATTCCGAATCATTGAGCCGCCTCTTTAAAATATAGGATATACGACTCGACGGTGGGTCTGGCCTGACAAATTAGATTCGACCATGCAACATCTTAGTCGAGGACACCCTGACTAGGAAGTACTGGAAACTGACCAATGGTAGAAGTTGGAGCTTATATCAGTCTACACTACTCACCAGTAGTAGTAGTAGTAGCAGAAGAAGGGCTTGCCAGATTCTGCTTTACCTCCATGGACGTCCGGACTAGCCTGTTTGAACAGATGGCCTGAACTTAGTTGTGTACACAGCAGAAGGCCCCACCAAAGCATGGATATTTAGCTGTTAAGATGTGTCTACTTCCATTGCATTACATTTCCGTCGATTGCAATCTTTGGTGAATCTGAGTGTGTATCTATTGAATTTACCAGGCATAAGTCTGACAAGTACATGGCAATGTGCAATTGTGTTTTACACAAAAGAAACAATTATCACAAATCAGTTTGGATTACAGACAGCTATATTTCAGTAAGCTTTATTTAAAAAACATTGGAGAGTTGCAAGGTCCATGACAAAAATAAAAATAATTTCAGTTTTTACAATCGCAACATTACAACTGGTCCAATACAGATGTGCCATTCTCACAACAACAAAAAGGAAGGTCAAGAGGACGAGAGGGGATTTTCTTCAGTATTCTGAAAAAACTCTGCTCTCCTCTCTACTCTCAGCAATTCATTAATGGAATCCCGAATCTCTCGCCAGTTGTCACTCGTCAGGTTGGTGAAGCGCTTCTCTATGCAAGTCCTCAACTTCTTCCTCAAGTTCCTGGGTAGAGCATCCTTGCCCAATAGGCCCACATAGTTGACCTTTAACACCCAGTCACAGTATGTTTCGTAGGTAACCAAGTTCCGGAAAATATAGGAGGCGTATCGGTCAGCCCGGGGCTTTGACCCGCTTCCGTGGCAATTTTTGTAGATCGATTTCTCGCATTGAGAGCTGATTGGGCGAAGTTTGATGTCCGCTCTGCATTTACCCTCGCTGACATTTTCCATGCGGTCTGCCATGCCAGTATAATGTGGAGCGGTGTCTCCTTCTCCGTCTCCTCCCACCTTCTTCTCTTTGTTCTGCGTTGCTACCTTCTTCTGCTTCTGCAGCAACACCTTTGGCTCCTCCATCACCACCTTCCCCTGCCTCTTGGACTTCTTCTCCCGCAGCAACCTCATCATCAACATCATCTTTTTCTTCTTATCCATGGTTGTCTGTGCAGGGGCCTTGCGACCAGAAGGCGCTAGTTCCTCTCTGGGTGTCTGGGGCTGGGACTCCCCTGTGTGCTGGCGGAGCAGGCTGTTGGGAGGAGAGGTGCAGTTTTTACTACACTCTGCAGTGCCTGGGGTAGTGCTCTGAGGCTTCACATTGTAGAACGTCACAAGACCCAGGACCCGCACCCACTCAGGGGTTACAATGCAGATGGGGGGGGGGGGGGAAGGCCGACGAGTGTGTGTCTATTGTCCAAATTTTGGTGACGTAAATATTAAGGAAGGAAAAAGGAGGTAGATCCTCAAAGTGTAAAAAGCAACGTGAAATCTTGGCCTCCAAAAGTATGGTTTTGGGAGATGGAAGGTTTGCTGTCTTTATTCTGTCTCCATTAGATTTCAGTTATCCAGTCTCAAGGGATTACAGATGGTAATCCATGACAATGTCAAATATATGCAGTGGCAATGTCTCCGAGTGTAGTACGGGCTTTAGGCCGGTATTGTCACGTTCATACAAAAGCCCATTGGTAAGATGCATACAAAATACCAACAAGTGAGAACAATTCCCCATCATGTGAGGCAAGAAATTGTTATTTCTATGATATGGTGATCGTATGATCAATTAATTACAATTTGATGAATACATAAAAATTTAAGATTAAAGAAACATTATTTTCAATGAATGCATGCCTGAGATCTATACTTCGCTATACATTTTCACTTCTTTGGTCGGCAGAGCAACAACGATCGTCTGTTAAAACAAGTTTGCTGCAAGGAAGTTGCACGGACACTAGACTTACCGTGTGATCGAAGGAGAACATGAAGATGCCGGAGCCTTGGCAGCGGTGGTAGTGGCTGTGGCTGTGGAGGTTGGGGGAGCAGCAGCAGTAGCGGAGGCTGCAGCAGATGCAGCAGCTGCAGCAAGAGCCGCAGCAAGAGCCTGTGGAGCCCAGGTGGTCACAGTGAGAACGCAAGACTGGGAAGAAACCACTTTGGTATGAATAGATGATGATAACTTGCCTCTTGTTTTCTTTTATTCTCCAAGGCCTGGTTGGCGATGCCAAACTTCTTGGTTAGCCGGGTTATCTTAGCCTGAAGCGAAAAGAGTCAAGATGCTCATGAAATAATGGGTATAAATCGATTCTCATTCTGCTAATTTGTTTTTCAATGTCGAAATGATCAATCAATAAACAATACACCTACTTGAAAGATGTTTAATGCGTTTTGGTGTTTGGTAGCACAGTCGATCTCTTCTACTCTACCCTTGAGTTCTTGTAAGTCCTGGTCAAAAACCGTTAGCTGCAAGACTCTCAAGCGATCATTCACTAACTGTTGCACCACCTAGCAAAACAAAGAGGTGATTATGTTTAGCAACCAATCGCGGAGCTCATTTTGCACACATTCTGCGATATAGAACAAACTGGGCAGCTACATTTGGCCATACAGACCTTTTCAAGTTTAAGGCGACTGCCAGCTTTTGCAGTTATCTTTAGCTCCAATTGAGCTTCTAGTTCCACTCCATCCACCTTGGGCCGTTTCCCATCCCGCTCAACTTTCTCCTTTTCCTTCTCCTCGCCCTCAGACAACGCCCGCTTCAGACCTGAGGTGGTGCTCTTGTCTTGCACGTCTGTGAGAACAAAGTACCGATGAGGTCAATTCCACTGCATCCAATATATGTGGATCATTTAAATAATGTTTGCTCTGTTTATACTTCAAAGACTAATATGTGATCAAGTCCTCCACTGAGAATTAAACATCACTAAGAATATTGACAATTGCCAGGTTAATAGAATCAAAGAAAAACAACTGCACATGCCATATAGCTGATAAACTTTTCTGATTAATACTAGTTTTCAATGGCTCATTCCAATGGTTCACAAACGGTGTGCTGTGAGGCAAGTCCAGGTGTGAGATTTTATGACAAAAATATAGGCTATTTTTGTTATGAATACAGGTGTGCTTAGATTTTGGCTTGCCCTGGTGTGCCTTGGGCATAACAAGTTTTGACATCCCTTTAAAATGCCACCAAATGCCATTGGTTTTGGATAAAACAACCCGCTATTTGACCCATCCGATTCCATCACCTGTATCCGAGGGAGGGGTGGAGGAGGGACGAAATGACTTTGTGGTCTTCACTCCATCCATTTTTTCCTTCTTGGCTTCTACCTTCACAAAGTCCACCTCCATCTTCCCCATCTTTGTAGCTCCTTTCTTCAACGCTTTATCATCCTTGATGTCCACATCCTTGATGTCCTTCTTGTTCATTTTTCCCTGGACCTTCTTATCCTCTTTTGCTTCCAGATCTTTCATTTCCTGGTCCTTCATCGGAATCATGGAAGTGGATGGACATGAGGGTTTGGGTGAAGAAGGTTTCTCCATTTTCATTTTGGCTGTGGAGTTTTTTGTAGTGTCACTAACCACTTCCATGTCCTGTGTGCTGTCTGATGCTGAACGGCAGTCTTTCTCTACTTTTCCAGACCCTTTCACAGAGTCCGTGGCTGGTGGCTCTGCTGTAATGTGTTCTTCCTGAATTAGAGAACGCAAAGTTAAACAAGACACAACAAGCCAAGATTACAAGAAAAAACTATTCTAACGACAATTCTAGCATATCGATTTTTTTTTTTAAAGTTACCATTTTGTTTTCAGTTCTGACATCCATTTGGGCTGCCTGCGTGTCTTTGCCTGCTTTGGTCTCCACTGGAGCAGCGTCTGGGCTGCCATTTGATGGAGAGCCTTGCATGGCTCCATCTTCACGCTTCTTGGTTTCCAAGTTGAGAGAACCGAATGGGGACGTGGGAAAAGTTGGATTTTCGTCATTGTTTTTTGGACTTTGACATGTGGGAGGGGAGGGGGACAAGTTGAGGGACAGGGAAGGTGTAGGGGATCCGCGGGACATTGGGGAGGTGGGCGACATGGCCTGGGAGTTGGAGTCTGACATGTCGTGGCGTTCCTTATCCAGCAATTTGTGTCCATCGTCCTTGTGTTTCCCATTCAGCACAGGCGGCGGAGAGGGGTTTGGCAACAAGGTGCTGTGAAGAGTCTCCAGTTGTTGCCGATCACTTATCTTCATGGTTTTCCTGGCTCTGAAAATTTTCTTCTTCTCCTCGGCGACAGCAACCTCCATTTTTACCTGCATAGTGACAACAAGAAATATGTTTTATTGATAAACTGCGACTTTCAACATTCAACCAAATTACTAGAATAATCGTCTGAATGTATCCCAGGTCTAAAATGGAGGCATGCACCAGCCCTGCTTCAGAGTAAACACTGGAGGTCGCTCTAATGTCCTATCACTCTTGTGTTCTTGAAGGATCTCTTTCTCTATGGTTTGCATAATTTGTTCTGAAAAGGTATTCTTCCATTACAGATTTAACTCCAGGACAGTAATGATTCCAAACAATTCACTTCACTGCCACAGCCTTTCCTGATTCGGCACATACCAACCCTGGATGACTAACTTAAATATCGTTTCAGTGAGCATGAAAATGTAATATTTTCATGTTCCCTAAAAAGATGGTGCTATTTCTACTTCTTACTAAATTAGTGTGTAAGCAAGTAGAGGAGTGGTTCACAATGAGGAAATGCCATTGCAGACTACAGCAGCATTGTTGCTCAATGCTTTAGTTTAATCCGCCCTCTTTGTTCTTGCTCTTATTGGACACATGTTTAGCCAATCAAAACTGCCAGACTACACAGACTGCTGGCAAGATATCATTGGGCTATTTTCTGTTCGCAGTTTGGATTGATGTTTTCTTACATAAAAAAAAAAAGATACAGTATATATAATAAATCACACAGATAATACACAAATCTCTCAAGTCTTCATACTATTTGCGCCTTGTCTTCTATGAGGAACTGTTAGGCTAGTGGTCAGGGATTTCAACAAGGCCACATGGGTAAAAATATATAATCACAGGTTAATAGGTTAATAATTGTGGCTCAGATCAAGTTCAATGGAGCTGCAGAACAACCACAAAACTGTATTAGAGCATGGGAAGGTGCAGGAGGAATAGCACACATAGCAATGTTATAGCTTTCTATTAGTATTTGTTTTAGAGAAGAGCTTGAGTAGCATTGTACTTTACAATACAAGGGTCAATCAGAACTGAAGACAGTCACGAAGCAGCTCTCATTTTCCTTGCTGCCTTATATGTTTGACAATACTTTAGACTGTGCTTTGCAGCTCATGTTTACTTCACCCCAGCAAGCTAAATATCTTTCAAAAGCATTACATGAGACCTGACAAACCTGGACAGCCATAAAGTTCAAGCATGCCACGTCAACACTGCAGCATTACTGCACACAATGCAACGCACACAGTCTTCACACCTACTCCACCATTTCCATTCAGTAACCGTGCCTGAAATTGTTATATGCTGTGCACAACCAGCCTCACTTCTTAGGAGCTAGCTGCATTACTTCCAATGGCAGCAAGAAATGTCAGATCAAAATCGTCGTACAAACGGACAAATTGAATTATGAAGTAATTTGGAAATGTCTTTAAATAGACCATGATGTCTGAAATTCAGCTTTTTGGCCTCATCAATAGCCCTACGAATTACTGTTATAACATGGATGGGTTGTTCCCTCCAACCCATCCATGAATAACCACATATGATGTAGGAACACCATTTACCAGTAGACAGTACAGTCAGACAAACACAATTACTAGTGAACATCACAATGGAACAGATGTACACTGCATATCTCGTCTCTAAGCAACACCCATCCCCTTCTCTAGCCCCGTCTCAGCTCTGTTGGGCTGAACCATTATGGTGGAGCTTGGGGGGGGGGGTGCATTTTCCTAAATATGCAACCATAAACCAGATCAATTCACTTCATATTCAAAATGATTACAGTATGAATAAGGGTTTGCTGCCAAAGACTTCCAATCACAAGTCCGCTTAAGCAGGATTATAAGAAATGTTACAAACAAAAAGGACAATCTTTTTTAACAAGCCCAAAAATGAAACTTAATACATCTCTTTATAAGATATACTGACATGAAGGTATAAAGTCTCCAGTGGGTCCTCAGCAGAGTCCAACCTTCTGCTTCATTCCTCATAACACACTGCAGATACACAAAATGGCCACCAGTGCTACCATACTTAGCTATGGCAATGAGCAGTTGGCTGAGTGCTTTTTTTTCTTTCCATAGTGCCCTCTTTCAAACTCCATTTACTACTTGTATACAGTTCACTTTCTTCTCCCAAAACAGCACAATGAACACCATTTGAGTGTGTTTTAGTTTCACTTGTGACACACTACACTAAATAACAGAAAAAACCAGGAGATGACAATATCTGAATGCTGTCATCTAGCTATGCAAACAACAGCCAGGCTAGACTACTACTGCCTGGGTGACACTGTATTGTAGAGTTATTGTTCGAAAAAGCTTGATGTATATGATTTATGTATAGATATATATGGGCATCGATGGTTTAAAGAGTTTAGGATTCTTCACATATGCCTTTCTCCTGTTTCCAATATATTCAATACATTCAGTGTACTTGCTCTGGTAACAGGACTTGTTTCCTCGAGAAAGTGTGTTGGTGATGGTAGATGTAGGATCTGAGTTAGGACATCTTTCCAGTTGATATCCATCTTCATATTCCAAATCTGACAGGCCTAACACTGTGCTATCCGACACAGCACGTTCAGTGGATAACGTTGAAATAATCTCCATGAACTGGTGATTCAGCATTCACATTTGTGTCGTCTTCAATGCTGATGAGAACAGGTGATAAATACAAAAAAACAGGCCAAAGTACAATCTGTAGCGTTTCTCTGGCAATCAAAATAATTTTGTCCTCAAGATTAACGAGGTAAAATGTTATCTCCATTTGTAGTAGCCATGTGTGCTTACAAAAATGACATGTATTTCAAACCATACAAATATACAGGATTTTTTACCAAGTGATCTATGAAGAAACAGACTTCTAAGAATCTAGATAGAAAAGCAAAAAGGGGTGGGGCTGGGCACAGATTCTATCACTTTTTGCAGCAATACGATAAATACACGATACAAGTTAGAAACCTGTGACAGGTTTATTTGTGACAGTTGATATTAACTATTAATATAATTAAATAACTAAAGATCTAAATGAATCATTTATGGTATACATTTAATTTCTGAAAGCAAGCATAATTAAGGTCATACATGAACACAATGCCAACTAACAGCAGAGCTATTGAGTTTTAAAGGTTCACATTGTTCCGTCAACTCAACCTAGCTAGCAGTCCAAACGAGTGCACACCCTGACATACTACTCCTCCCTAGAGCCGCTCCCCTCCCCCACTCTGGAACCACCCCTGCTACAGATTCATCATGGACTAAACCATTCAACCAGTGGGGGATTTATTTTAAGTTTAGCAAAAACACAAGATTCATACGAACACATTAAATTATAGATAAATAATCACGGTGTGGAATTATTTGTGTTACAAAATGTTAGCGAAAAACTAGCCATGTGTGAAATTAAAGTGTTTCATTTATTTTGCTGGTTGAGGAAGCAGAAGGCCTGCGACACAAAGGGGTAAAAACAGGGAGGAGCCAACCAAGACTATACCAAGTAAATGCAATCTTATGTTCTTACTATGCAAGAAGAAGAGTTTGCCGATGACATAAACATGGTACACAGAGTAATGGCACATTCACAATCACTACTAAGTTGTTAACCAACACAGACAAGCTAGCAGCACAATGGAGAAGTGCACTGCACAGTCTGGCCCTTAGCAACACCCATCCCCCTCTCTAGCACGTCACTGCCACGGATGGTAAAATTACAGCAAAGCATGGACTAAACCATTATGGCAAAGGTCATGGGGTCCATTGTACAAAATACTAAGAGGAATTCATATTTTGTGAATGTTGCTACTTTTTCCTCTTCTGTTGAACAAACATAAATACAACCCTCTATTGCCCTTTTATCCTAATTTAGACTCAAGCAATACATTGACTTGGACCTGAATTAAGCTAACGACTTGCCCTTAGAAGGGTCCACAGATGGGAACTCCTTGTCCACATGCTGGGAAATATTAATTGAGAGCTTTGGTCATAGACATTTTTGATAACTGATATGAAGATCCTAATATTTGTATTGCCAGGTGACACTAGTGGTGTAGAATTCCAGTTAACACCTTTCAATCTGAGAAGTTCAGCCTGGGACATACGGAGACAGAATTCCAAGACGAATTCCAGGCTTAACATCATGTTATCCACAAAAAAGGCTTCCTTTCTTAAGGTTTACATCTTCATGCTGAACTGGAGGTTTAATCCTCAGTTTAACAATGTTTTTCGTAGTCATGGAACACAGTTGCCAATACTATGACGCAGAACCAAGTGGCAACTTTAAACATGTACATTTTTCCTTCAAGTTAATGAAGTGCATTTCTGCTAACCTAATTAGGTCCTCCTGTCTCCTTGATTAAATGTTGCTTCAATTACACTTCGATTGGTTTGCATGAGATGATTCCCTCTCTTCGTAAACACATGCTGCGGCATTGCAAAACTCGACAGTGGCTATGGTTACCCAGTCAACAGCAGATTAAGTGTTGATGGGACACACTTGTCCTACGTGTGCACAATAACTAGTAGTAGAGCCATTTAAGGTGCACATTGTTACCGTCAAATCAACCTAGCTAGGAGTCCAAATGAGAGCACACCCTGACATAATACTCCTCCACAGAGGCGCTCCCCTCCCCCACAGAGCTGCTCCCCTCCCCCACCCTGGAACAACCTCTGCCGCATTCACACATGGACTAAACCATTCAACCAGAGGGGGATTTTTAAAGGTGTAGCAAAAATACAACATCTCTGTACAAACACATTAAATATTGTCAGTGTGAAATAGCTTGTGTTTCAAAATGCTAACTAAATACTAGGCAATGTGTGAAATCAAGGAGTTATGTTTCTTTTGTCGATTAAGGGACCAGGAGGCCAGCAACACAAAGGGAGAAAAACAGGGAGGAGCCAAACTAAGACTATACCAAGTAAATGCAATCTTCGTTCTTACTATGCAACAGGAAGAGTTTATTGGTGACATAAACATGATACACCGAATAACCGCACATTCACTAAAAGTTATTTACAACCACCACAGACTAGCTAGCAGCACATTGGAGAAAAGCACTGCACAGTCTGCTTCTGAGCTACACCCATCCCCCTCTCTCGCACAGTAAATGCCACAGGATGGAAAGTTACGTCAAAGCATGGACTGAACCATTCCAGAAAATGTCATGGGGTCCCTTACGCAAAATAATTACAGCAACATTCACAAAATATTAATTCCTCTGTGTGCAGGAATCAGGGGTTGGAAGCACATCTGTTCTGCCATTACCGCTAAAGCCAAATCGCAGCAGAAGAAACATGTCTTCTCTGATTTAATAGGACAACGAGCTAGATCAACTACTCTTTTCTGTAGGCTGCTATACATTTGCATAGACAACACCATTATTATTAAAATTTTGTTTAGTTTTGAAATAAGTAAAAAAATAATTGCTCACAAGTAACGACTGCATATGTATGTCTCTGGTGCATACTTTTGCTTCTGTTGAACAAACATAAATACGCTAAGCCTTTATTCCCTTTTCATGCAAATGTAGCATTAGACTTCCTCCACATAGTGTGGATATTCTGATTCTGATCCTTCCAATTCAATCATGACATTTGTATTGTTCTGTTGCACATTCCGCTGAGCATTGCCACTTTTAATTTCACTGCACATCCTGTACATGACGAATAAACATCTTGAATCTTGAATCTTCTAAATGCAACACCTGAACTAAGCTAGCAACTTAGAAGGTCCACAGACTGGATCTCCATGTCTACATGCTGGAAATTTAGATTTGAGAGCTTTATCGTTAACATTTTTGAGGACGGACGTGATTAGCCCAAGAATATTTGAATTGACAGGTGACGCTGGTGGTGTGGAATTCCAGTTAATAAACATGTTTCTGAGAAGTTTAATCTTGGACATGCCTGGCACTGTGTTGATCACAAAAAAGGCTTCCTTCGATATGGTTTACATCTTCATACTGAACTGGAGTTTAAATCCTCAGTTTAAAGGCGTTTCTCGTAGTTATGTAACGCAGTTGCCAATACTATGAAGCAGAACCAAGTGGCAACTTTAAACATCAAAAGTTAATTAAGTACCTTGCTTCAGCATACATAACCTTTTATTGGCTATGGTTACCTGGTCACATGTTGATTAAGCGTTGATGGGACACACCTGTCCTACATGAGCACAATAACTAGTAGCAGAGACACTTAATCGGAAGGTGCACATTCTTCTGTCAACTCAAATACTACTCCCCCACTCTGAAACAACCTCTGCTGCAGTCACACATGGACTAAACCATTCGACCTGAGGGGGATTTTTTTAAGCTTTAGCAAAAATACGAAATATCTGTACAAACACATGAAATGTTAATTATCATGGTGCGGAAATGCTAGCTAAATACTAGGCGGTGTGTGGAATTAAAGTGTTTTGTTTCTTTTGCTGGTTGAGGAAGCAGGAGGCCAGCAACACAAAGGGAGAAAACAGCAAGGAGCCAAGCCAAGACTATAAAAAGTAAATTTAACCTTGCGTTCTTACTGTGCAACAAGAATGGATTATTGGTGACATAAACATGGTACACCGAGTAACTGCACATTCACAATCACCACAAGTTGTCAACAACCAATACAGACATGCTAGCAGCACACTGGAAAAGTGCACTGCGCAGTCTGCCCCTTAGCAACACCCATCCCCCTCTCTCACGTGCCAGTGCCACGGGATGGAAAACTACAGCAAAGCATGGACTAAACCATTATGTCAAATGTCAAGGGGTCCATTACGCAAAATACTTAAAGCAACATACACAAAATATAAATTCCTCTGAGTGCAGAAATCAGGGGTTTTAAGCACATCTCATTCACGCCATTACAATTAAAGCAAAAGAGCAGCACGAGAAATGTGCGTCTTCCATGATCTAATAGGACAACAAGCGGTATCAACTGCGCTTTTCTGTAGCATGCTATATATTGTACAGACAACACTATTTTTTTAATGTTTCACAGTTACCTGCTGATTAAGCATTGACAGAATACACTGGTCCTACATGAACACAAGAACTGGTAGCGGAGCCATTTAATCCTAAGGTGCACATTGTTCCGTCAACTCAAATACTACTCCCCCGCTCTGAAACAACCTCTGCTGCGGTCACACATGGACTAAACCATTCAACCTGAGGGGGATTTTTTAAAGCTTTAGCAAAAATATGAAATATCTGTACAAACACATGAAATGTTAATTATCATGGTATGGGAAAACTATTTTTTCAAAATGCTAGCTAAATACTAGGCGGTGTGTGGAATTTAAGTGTTTTGTTTCTTTTGCTGGTTGAGGAAGCAGGAGGCCAGCAACACAAAGGGAGAAAACAGTGAGGAGCCAACCCAAGACTATAAAAAGTAAATGTAACCTTGCGTTCTTACTGTGCAACAAGAATGGATTATTGGTGACATAAACATGGTACACCGAGTAACTGCACATTCACCACAAGTTGTCAACAACCAATACAGACATGCTAGCAGCACACTGGAAAAGTGCACTGCGTAGTCTGCCCCTTAGCAACACCCATCCCCCTCTCTCACGTGCCAGTGCCACGGGATGGAAAACTACAGCGAATAATGGACTAAACCATTATGTAAAATGTCATGGGGTCCATTATGCAAAATGGGAAAACATTCACAAAATATGAATTTCTTCTGAGTGCAGAAATCAGGGGTTTTAAGCCACATATCCATTCCCCATTACGACTGAAGCAAAAATAGCGGCACAAAAAATATGAGGCCTTCTATGATCTGAAAGGGACAACGAGCGGGTACGGATCAAACTACGCATGCTATATATTGCAAAGACAATACTATTTTTAATGTTTCACAGTTACCTGCTGATTAAGCATTGATTGGATACACTGGTCCTACATGAACACAACAACTGGTAGTGGAGCCATTTAATCCTAAGGTGCACTTTGTTTTCCGTCAACTCAACCTAGCTAGCAGTCGAAACAGGAGCACACCCTGACATAATACTCCTCCACAGAGCCGCTCCCCTCCCCCACTCTAACAACCTCTGCCGCAGTCACACATGGACTAAACCATTCAACCAGAGGGGGGTATTTTTAAGCTGAGCAAAAAACACTAAATATCTGTACAAATACATTAAATAGTAATTATCAGGGTGTGTAATAACTCATGTTTCAAAATGCTAGCTAAATACTAGGCGGTGTGTGAAATTCAATTGTTACGTTTCTTTTGCTGGTTGAAGGAGCAGGAGGCCAGCAACACAAAGGGGTAAAAACAGGGAGGAGCCAAACCAAGACTATACCAAGTAAATGTAATCTTTCCTTCTTACTACACAACAAGAATAGTATATTGTTGACATAGACATAATACACCAAATAACTGCACATTCACAATCTGTACAAGTTGTTTAAAACCAAAACATACTAGCTAGCAGCACACTGGAGAAGTTCACTGCACTGCCTGCCCCTTAGCAACACCCATCCTCCTCTCTAGCACAGTAATTGCCACGGATGGAAAATTACAGCAAAGCATGGACTAACCCATCATCTCAAATGTCTTGGAGTGCATTACACAAAATACTTAAAGCAACATTCACAACATTCAATTCCTCTGATAACAGGAATCAGGGATTTCCAGCCCATCTGTCTGGCCATTGCCACTGAAGCAAAATAGCAGCATAAGAAAGGTGCGTCTTCTATGATTTAATAGGACAACCAGCGAAATCAACTTCACTTTTCTGTAGCGTGCTTTACATTTGCACAGACACCATTCGATTTTGTCATGGCTACCTGGTCACCTGCAAATTAAGTGTTGACACATGTCCTACATGAACACAATAACTAGGAGCAGAGCCATTAATCCGAAGTTGCACATTGTTCCGTCAATTCAACCTAGCTAGCACTCCAAATGAGAGCACACCCTGACATACTCTTCCACAGACCAGCTCCCTTCCCCCACTCTGGAACAACCTTGGCTGCAGTCACACACGGACAAAACCATTCAACCAGAGGGGGATTTTTTTTTTTTTTAAGTTTAGCCTAAACACAAAATATGTGGACAAACGCATTACATGTTAATGATCAGAGCCTGGAAATCTAGTTGTTCAAAATGCGAACTAAATACTAGGCAGTGTGTGAAATCAATCATTTTGTTTCTTTTGCTAGTTCAGGGAGCAGGGGGCCAGCAACACAACGGGAGAAAAACAGGGAGGAGCCAAACTAAGACTTTACCAAGTAAATTAAATCTTTCCTTCTGACTACGGAAGAAGAAGAGTTTATTGGTGACATACATATTGTACACAGAATAACAGCACATTCACAATCAGCATAAGTTGTTTACAATCAACACAGACAAGCTAGCAGCACACTGGAGAAGTGCACTGCACATTCTGCCCCTTAGGACACCCATCCCCCTCTCTCACGTGCCAGTGCCACGGGATGGAAAGTTACAGCAAAGCCAGGACTAAACCATTATGTCAAATGTCAAGGGGTGCATTACGCAAAATACTCAAAGCAACGTTCACAAAACATGAATTCCTCAGAGCAGGAATCAGGGTTTTTAAGCCCATCTGTTCCGCCATTAAGATGAAAGCAAAAGAAGACCACAAGAAATGTGAATCTCTGAATTAATAGGACAACGAGCGGAATCAACAATTTGATGTAGCATGCTATATATTGCACAGATGAAAAAGTTTTCTCATTAGGCATTGATGGGATACACTGGTCCTACATAAACACAACTGGTAGCGGAGCCATTTAATCCTAAGGTGCACATTGTTCCGTCAACTCAACCTAGCTAGCAGTCCAAACGGCAGCACACCCTGACATAATACTCCTCCACAGAGCTGCTCCCCTCCCCCACAGAGCCGCTCCCCTCCCCACCCTGGAACAACCTCTGCCGCAGTCACACATGGACTAAAACCATTCAACCAGAGGGGGATTTTTTGTAAGTTTAGCAAACCAGTAAATATTTGTACAGAACACATTAAATGTTAATTATGCGAGGTGTGTAATAACTCATGTTTCAAAAATGCTAGCTAATACTAGGCAGTCTGTGAAATTCAAGTGTTACATTTCTCTTTGCTGGTTGAGGGAGCAGGAGGCCAGCAACACAAAGGGGTAAAAACAGGGAGGAGACGAACTAAGACTATACCAAGTGAAGAAAATCTTTCCTTCTTACTACGCAAAGAGAAGAGTTTATTGGTGACAAACACGGTACACTGAGTAACTGCACATTCAAAATCACTACAAGTTGTTAACAACCAATACAGACAAGCTAGCAGCACGCTGGAGAAGTGCACTGCACATTCTGCCCCTGAGCAACACCCATCCCCCTCTCTAGCGCGTCAATGCCATGGGATGGAAAACTACAGCAAAGAATGGACTAAACCATTATGTAAAATGTCAAGGGGTCCATTACGCAAAATATTTAAAGCAACATTCACAAAATATGAATTCTTCTGAGTGCAGAAATCAGGGGTTTTAAGCACATCTCATTCCCGTCATTACGACTAAAGCAAAATAGCGGCACAAAAAATATGCGCCTTCTATGATCTGAAAGGACAACGAGCGGTATCAACTACGCTTTTCTGTAGCATGCTATATATTGCAAAGACAATACTATTTTTAATGTTTCACAGTTACCTGCTGATTAAGCATTGATTGGATACACTGGTCCTAGATGAACACAACAAGGTAGCTAAATACTAGGCGGTGTGTGGAATTTAAGTGTTTTGTTTCTTTTGCTGGTTGAGGAAGCAGGAGGCCAGCAACACAAAGGGAGAAAACAGTGAGGAGCCAACCCAAGACTATAAAAAGTAAATGTAACCTTGCGTTCTTACTGTGCAACAAGAATGGATTATTGGTGACATAAACATGGTACACCGAGTAACTGCACATTCACCACAAGTTGTCAACAACCAATACAGACATGCTAGCAGCACACTGGAAAAGTGCACTGCGTAGTCTGCCCCTTAGCAACACCCATCCCCCTCTCTCACGTGCCAGTGCCACGGGATGGAAAACTACAGCGAATAATGGACTAAACCATTATGTAAAATGTCATGGGGTCCATTATGCAAAATGGAGAAACATTCACAAAATATGAATTCTTCTGAGTGCAGAAATCAGGGGTTTTAAGCACATCTCATTCCCGTCATTACGACTAAAGCAAAATAGCGGCACAAAAAATATGCGCCTTCTATGATCTGAAAGGACAACGAGCGGTATCAACTACGCATGCTATATATTGCAAAGACAATACTATTTTTAATGTTTCACAGTTCACCTGCAAATTAAGTGTTGACACATGTCCTACATGAACACAATAACTAGGAGCAGAGCCATTAATCCGAAGTTGCACATTGTTCCGTCAATTCAACCTAGCTAGCACTCCAAATGAGAGCACACCCTGACATACTCTTCCACAGACCAGCTCCCTTCCCCCACTCTGGAACAGCCTTTGCTGCAGTCACACACAGACAAAACCATTCAACCAGAAGGGGATTTTTTTTTTTTTTAAGTTTTGCCTAAACACAAAATATGTGGACAAACGCATTACATGTTAATGATCAGAGCCTGGAAAATCTAGTTGTTCAAAATGCAAACTAAATACTAGGCAGTGTGTGAAATCAATCATTTTGTTTCTTTTGCTAGTTCAGGGAGCAGGAGGCCAGCAACACAACGGGAGAAAAACAGGGAGGACTTTACCAAGTAAATTAAATCTTTCCTTCTGACTATGCAAGAAGAAGAGTTTATTGGTGACATACATATTGTACACAGAATAACAGCACATTCACAATCAGCATAAGTTGTTTACAATCAACACAGACAAGCTAGCAGCACACTGGGGAAGTGCACTGCACATTCTGCCCCTTAGGACACCCATCCCCCTCTCTCACGTGCCAGTGCCACGGGATGGAAAGTTACAGCAAAGCCAGGACTAACCATTATGTCAAATGTCAAGGGGTGCATTACGCAAAATACTCAAAGCAACGTTCACAAAACATGAATTCCTCAGAGCAGGAATCAGGGTTTTTAAGCCCATCTGTTCCGCCATTAAGATGAAAGCAAAAGAAGACCACAAGAAATGTGAATCTCTGAATTAATAGGACAACGAGCGGAATCAACAATTTGATGTAGCATGCTATATATTGCACAGATGAAAAAGTTTTCTCATTAGGCATTGATGGGATACACTGGTCCTACATAAACACAACTGGTAGCGGAGCCATTTAATCCTAAGGTGCACATTGTTCCGTCAACTCAACCTAGCTAGCAGTCCAAACGGCAGCACACCCTGACATAATACTCCTCCACAGAGCTGCTCCCCTCCCCCACAGAGCCGCTCCCCTCCCCCACCCTGGAACAACCTCTGCCGCAGTCACACATGGACTAAACCATTCAACCAGAGGGGGATTTTTTGTAAGTTTAGCAAAACCAGTAAATATTTGTACAAACACATTAAATGTTAATTATCGAGGTGTGTAATAACTCATGTTTCAAAATGCTAGCTAAATACTAGGCAGTCTGTGAAATTCAAGTGTTACATTTCTTTTGCTGGTTGAGGGAGCAGGAGGCCAGCAACACAAAGGGGTAAAAACAGGGAGGAGACGAACTAAGACTATACCAAGTGAAGAAAATCTTTCCTTCTTACTACGCAAAGAGAAGAGTTTATTGGTGACAAACACGGTACACTGAGTAACTGCACATTCAAAATCACTACAAGTTGTTAACAACCATACAGACAAGCTAGCAGCACGCTGGAGAAGTGCACTGCACATTCTGCCCCTGAGCAACACCCATCCCCCTCTCTAGCGCGTCAATGCCATGGGATGGAAAACTACAGCAAAGAATGGACTAAACCATTATGTAAAATGTCAAGGGGTCCATTACGCAAAATATTTAAAGCAACATTCACAAAATATGAATTCTTCTGAGTGCAGAAATCAGGGGTTTTAAGCCCATCTTGCCCCGGCCTTTATGACGAGGCAAAATAAGAGTGCAAGAAAATGTGCGTCTTCTATGAAACGAGTGGTATCACCTACGGCTTTTTCTGTAGCATGCTATATATTGCACAGAAATATTATTTTTTAAATGGTTACCCCAGTCCCACACTGCTGATTAAGCGTAGATGGGATACACTGGGTCCTACATTGAAAACACCAATTAGTAGGCCAGAGGCCATTTAATCCTAAGGTGAACATTGTTCCGTCAACAGGTCAACCTAGGCTAGCAGTCCAAAACGTGACATAAATACTCCTCGCACAGAGCCGCTCCCTACTTCCCCCACCCTGGAACAACCTTGCCGCAGTCACAACATGGACTAAACCATCTCAACACAGAGGGGGGATTATTTTTTCAAATGTAAACACTAAATATCTATAAAATAATTAAATAGTAATTATCAGGGTGTGTAATAAACTCATCGTTTTCAAAAATGCTAGCTAAATACTAGGCGGTGTGTGAAATTCAATCTGTTACGTTTCCTTTGCTGGTTGAGGGAGCAGGAGGCCAGCAACACAAAGGGGTAAAAACAGGGAGGAGCCAAACCAAGACTATAACCAAGTAAATGTAATCTTTCCTTCTTTACTACACAAGAATAGTATATTGTTGACCATAGACATAATACACCCAAATAACTGCACATTCACAATCTGTACAAGTTGTTTAAAACCAAAATACAGACAAGCTAGCAGCACGCTGGAGAAGTGCACTGCACATTCTGCCCCTGAGCAACACCCATCCCCCTCTCTAGCGCGTCAATGCCATGGGATGGAAAACTACAGCAAAGAATGGACTAAACCATTATGTCAAATGTCAAGGGGTCCATTACGCAAAATACTTAAAGCAACATACACAAAATATAAATTCCTCTGAGTGCAGAAATCAGGGGTTTTAAGCACATCTCATTCACGCCATTACAATTAAAGCAAAAGAGCAGCACGAGAAATGTGCATCTTCCATGATCTAATAGGACAACAAGCGGTATCAACTACGCTTTTCTGTAGCATGCTATATATTGTACAGACAACACTATTTTTAATGTTTCACAGTTACCTGCTGATTAAGCATTGACAGAATACACTGGTCCTACATGAACACAAGAACTGGTAGCGGAGCCATTTAATCCTAAGGTGCACTTTGTTTTCCGTCAACTCAACCTAGCTAGCAGTCGAAACAGGAGCACACCCTGACATAATACTCCTCCACAGAGCCGCTCCCCTCCCCCACTCTAACAACCTCTGCCGCAGTCACACATGGACTAAACCATTCAACCAGAGGGGGGTATTTTTTAAGCTGACCAAAAACACTAAATATCTGTGCAAATACATTAAATAGTAATTATCAGGGTGTGTAATAACTCATGTTTCAAAATACTAGCTAAATACTAGGCGGTGTGTGAAATTCAATTGTTGTTTCTTTTGCTAGTTGGGAGCAGGAGGCCAGCAACACAACGGGAGAAAAACAGGGAGGACTTTACCAAGTAAATTAAATCTTTCCTTCTGACTATGCAAGAAGAAGAGTTTATTGGTGACATACATATTGTACACAGAATAACAGCACAACTGGTAGCGGAGCCATTTAATCCTAAGGTGCACATTGTTCCGTCAACTCAACCTAGCTAGCAGTCGAAACAGGAGCACACCCTGACATAATACTCCTCCACAGAGCTGCTCCCCTCCCCCACTCTAACAACCTCTGCCGCAGTCACACATGGACTAAACCATTCAACCAGAGGGGGGTATTATCTTTCCTTCTGACTAAAGAAGAGTTTATTGGTGACATACATATTGTACACAGAATAACAGCACATTCACAATCAGCATAAGTTGTTTACAATCAACACAGACAAGCTAGCAGCACACTGGGGAAGTGCACTGCACATTCTGCCCCTTAGGACACCCATCCCCCTCTCTCACGTGCCAGTGCCACGGGATGGAAAGTTACAGCAAAGCCAGGACTAAACCATTATGTCAAATGTCAAGGGGTGCATTACGCAAAATACTCAAAGCAACATTCACAAAACATGAATTCCTCAGAGCAGGAATCAGGGTTTTTAAGCCCATCTGTTCCGCCATTAAGATGAAAGCAAAAGAAGACCACAAGAAATGTGCATCTCTGAATTAATAGGACAACGAGCGGAATCAACAATTTGATGTAGTATATATTGCACAGATGCAAATGTTTTTTCATTAGGCATGCATGGGATACACTGGTCGGAGCCATTTAATCCTAAAGTGCACATTGTTCCGTCAACTCAACCTAGCTAGCAGTCCAAACGGGAGCACAGAGCTGCTCCCCTCCCCCACAGAGCCGCTCCCCTCCCCCACCCTGTAACAACCTCTGTGCAGTAACACATGGACTAAACCATTCAAACAGAAGGGCATCTTTTTTTTTTACATTTGGCAAAAACACTAAATATCTTTACAAAGACATTAAATGTTAATTATCAGGATGTGGAATACCATGTGTTTCATAATGCTAGCAAAATACTAGGCGGTGTTTGAAATCACAGAGTTGTGTTTCTTTTGCTAGTTCAGGATGCAGGAGGCCAGCAACACAAAGGGAGGAAAAAAGGGAGGAGCCAAACTAAGACTATACCAAATAAATGTAATATAATAATCTTTCCCCTCTTACGATGCAAGAAGAAGATTGTATTGGTGACATAAACATGATACACTGAATAACTGCACATTCACAATCAATACAAGTTTTTTACAATCAACACAGACAAGCTAGCAGCACACTGGAGAAGTGCACTGCAGTCTGCCCCTTAGGAACACCCATCCCCCTCTCTCAAAGCAACATTCACAAAACATGAATTCCTCTGAGAGCAGGAATCAGTGGTTTTAAGCCCATCTGCCCCGCCTTTATGACGAGGCAAAATAAGAGTGCAAGAAATGTGCGTCTTCTATGAACGAGTGGTATCAACTACGCTTTTCTGTAGCATGCTATATATTGCACAGAATTATTATTTTTTAATGGTTACCCAGTCACCTGCTGATTAAGCGTAGATGGGATACACTGGTCCTACATGAAAACACCAATTAGTAGCAGAGCCATTTAATCCTAAGGTGAACATTGTTCCGTCAACTCAACCTAGCTAGCAGTCCAAACGTGACATAATACTCCTCCACAGAGCGGCTCCCCTCCCCCACAGAGCCGCTCCCTCCCCACCCTGGAACAACCTCTGCCGCAGTCACACATGGACTAAACCATTCAACCAGAGGGGGGATATTTTTTAAATGTAACACTAAATATCTATACAAACACATTAAATGTTTATTATCAGGGTGTGGAATACCACACATTTCAAACTGCTAGGCAAATACTGTGTTTAAAATTAAGGAGTTATGTTTCTTCTGCTGGTTGAGGGAGCAGGAGGCCAGCAACACAAAGGAAGAAAAACAGGGAGGAGCCAAACAAAGACCATACCACTTAAATGTAATCTTTCGTTCCTACTATGCAAGAAGAGTTGATTAGTGACATTAACATGGTACACCGAGTAACTGCACATTCACAATCACAAGTTGTTCACAACCAACACTAGCTAGCTAGCAGCATACCAGAGAAGGGCACTGCAGTCTGCCCCTTAGGAACACCCATCCCCCTCTCTAGTACCATCCTCCTCTGAAAGAAAAAAATCAGGGGTTTTCAGCATATCTGTATCCCTCCACTACCGCTAAAGCAAAATAGCATGCTTCCATGATTTAATAGGACAATGAGCAGAATCAACTATGGTTTTCTATAGCATGCTTTACATTTGCACAGACAACACCATTACATGCATTAATGGTTACCCGGTCACCTGCTGATTAAGCGTTGATGTGACACATCTGTCCTAATTGAATAAGATAAGATAAAATAGAACTTTATTAATCCCAAAGGAAATTCTTGTGCCAGGTTGCATAGCAATACAGTACAATAAAACAATATGGAAATCAACAGAATAATAAAAATAAACTAAACAAACAGATTTACAAATGTACAATGTCAAATATAAAAATATATAGGCAAGATAAGATATTCAGACGGCGAAAAGAATTTGGCATAGTTGAAGTGTAATACTGTACAAGATCGCTAGGAGCAACTCTGGATACAACAACTAGTAGCACAGCCAATTAATCCTAAAGTGCACATTGTTCCGTCTACTCAACCTAGCTCGCAGGCCAAATGAGCGCACAACTGCCTGGCGCAAGGATTGAGTGATTGAGCAGGCTTTTTTTTAAGGTAGTAAAACATATTACATCCTGCTATGCCCATTTCAATGGCAATATAATGGAATTTTTACTAAATAACCACACAAGACAACAATCTAACATTTATTTCACAGCAATGGTGATGTGATCAGATCGTTTTATCTGTCTTTTTCATGCCATGTAGCATAGGCACCGATTTATGTTACTGCTGGTGGGTGCTCTAAAAAATGGAATACCCGACCCTCGACGCCCAAGATAAACCATATGCAGAAACCACAGCCTACATGACTTGTTGCCATATGGCTTTAGGAAAGGAGTCAAACGCATTCATTTCAGCGCCATAGGAAATTAACAGCAGACACAGACACACACACACACATGCTGAAAGTCAAGCATAACTTTCAGTGTGTGTGGTTGTTTTTAGCTGTACCTCACAAAATACCTTGTTTTTTGTGGCATCATCGACTATCCACATAAATTCTAAATGTCAATTTTCAAAAGTTTCCAGCCAGCCTTGCTCTACATTGCAGTTCATCTGACCTGCACCTGCCGCACATGCTGGGCTAGGTGGACTTTGGAGCGACGCTCTGTGATTGGTGGTTCGGGTTAGGAGAAGGGGACAGCAGTGCAGTCCCTTCGGTTGATCCATTTTAGCACCAACCATGGAGTTTAATATCAAATCAATGTAAATTTGGCCACAACAGGCACGTGTGGGTGCTCTGCATTCTCCGTGGGTGCTCGGGCCCTGAAGCACAAGGTATCGTCGCCTTTGCCATTACCTTACACCTTTGTTAATTACAATAATAATAATAATAATAATAATAATAATAATAATAATAAAGGTGTTTCCTGATGACACTATCTCGATGTATCTCTGCCAATATTTTACTGTTTGCTATTTTTCTAGAGTAACTAAAACCTAAATTGGGGGGGGAGAAAATAGAACTAACCCCCCTCTAGTCCCTCCCGTGGTGCCGGGCCTGTCACAGCCTGACATAATACTTCTCTACAGCGCTGCTTCCCTCCCCCATGCTGGAACAACCTCTGCCGCAGTCCCACATGGACCAAATCTTTCAACCAGAGGGGGATTTTAAACAATAACAGTAAATATCTGTACAAACACGTTAAATGTAATTTATCATGGTGTGGAATACCATGCGTTTCATGCTAGCTTAATACTAGGCGGTTTGAGAAATTAAGGAGTTATGTTTCTTTTGCTGGTTGAGGGAGCAGCAGGCCAGCAAGAAATGGAGAAAAACAGGGAGGAGCCAAACTAAGACTATAGCAACTAAAGCAAAATGGCATGTGTTTTCTAATAGGACAACAAGTGGAATCTACTACACTTTCCTCTAGCATGCTATACATTTGCACACAGTGCCTCTCTGTGCCAACCTTTGCTCTTCTGTTGAACAACCGTTGAACAAAAAAGAAATAACCTAAACCTTTATTTCCTGTCCATCAAAATGTAGACTTTAGTATTACACTTCCAAATGCAACACCATTACTAAGCTAGCAACTTGGCCCCTAGGTGCTGGCAGCCCAGCCCAGAATTGAAACACCTGAAAGGAGAGTTGAGGGTTTGGTTCGACTCCTGCATCTTTTTATTGCTTATTTTTTATATATATTTTTTATTACTATTATTACTACATTTTTTATGTAATGCTCAATGTTATGCACGAATTTCGCAATAGCACATTCATTGTTTGTAAAACCTAGGCCAATAAAGCTCATTGATTCATTCTGTAGAATTCATATTGGCGCAAGTTTGAATTGAATTGTATGTAAAGCAGATAATGAAAGTATGATACAGCTAGCTTCTGCATTTTTTTTATTGCAACACGCCAGAGGTTCCGCTCATCTGTGCTCATCCTTCTTGACTTGTCTGCTGCGTTCGACACAGTGAACCACCAGATTCTCCTCTCCACTCTGGCAGAGCTTGGCATTGCTGGAACTGCGTTATCCTGGTTCACTCCCTATCTGACTGATCACACCTATCAGGTCACATGGAATGGCTCCCTGTCCAGACCCTGACACCCTTGGCACCGGAGTCCCCCAAGGCTCAGTACTAGGACCCCTTCTGTTCTCCTTATACACTAGATCTCTAGGCCCTGTAATTACATCCCACGGCTTCTCCTATCACTGCTACCCAGACGACACCCAACTGTTCCTTTCCTTCCCCCCCTCTGACACCCAAATCGCAACACGCATCTCTAAATGCCTGGCTGACATCAGCAAATGCACTACTGCCAACCACCTGAAGCTTAACCTAGACAAGACTGAGCTTCTCTTCATGCCAGGGAAAGACTGCCCTCAGATGGATCTACCCCATCATAATATTACTATCTCATTTACTATTTGTACTTTGTCATTTGCAATTTGTCATGCTTTGTTACCCCTGTTTTTAAATGCCCGTATGACACCCATTGCACTCTGAACCATCCCTGGAAGAATCCTCCTGGAGATTTCTTCCTTGTTAATTAAGGGAGTCGTTTCTTGCCCTTAGGGGGGCTTGGGCTAGCAGGGTGTCATAAATCACGTTTGGCCCATAACAATCTGGCCTGTAAAGCCCTTTGAGACTGTCTTGTGATTCAGGGCTATACAAATAAAATTGAATTGAAATTGAATTGAACTTGAAATGTACTCTTTGGAAGTCGCTTCGGATAAAAGCGTCTGCCAAATGCCCTAAATGTGAATGTAAATACAACTCCTAACATATTTTTTTTTAAATAAAGTTTGATGCTTCAAAATTGAAACGATTTAGAAAGAAAGAAATGTTCACCTTTCCAAGCAGCCTTTGAGTTCGAAGTTTTTGTTGTCAGTGCTAAATGCTGCTAATCAAGGCAGCACATGGCGATGGTGAAGAGGCGGAACTAATTACAGGCTGCACCATCTCACTTTTTCCGAGGGGTGTTGGGTTAAAGTAAAAAAACAACTTAAATAATACAATAAACACACATGACCAATACATGTATATGGAATTTAGTTACCTTAAATGTAATACATAAACCAACATTGCATTCACAAAGTAAGATGTTCATTGTGCATCTAGCTCTCCCCCACTCTGGAACAACCACTGCTGTAGTAACACATGGACTAAACCATTTCACCAGAGGGGGGATATTTGATTTGTCTTTGCTTCACAATAGTAAATCCACTTGATGTTAATATATACATGTAATTATTAGGATGTGGAAAATACATGAGAAATAAAGGGAGGAGCTTAACTGTTCTAACTTTGTTGAAGGACTACACAATATTAGGAAGTACAGCACGACAAATCTCTGAAGTCATTAATAGCTAGACAAATGAGGAACAAATATACATCAAGTGTTTGCAATCCAGACAAATTAGAACAGCACAAGAAAAGTCCACTGCATATCCTGTCACGTAGAAAAACCCATCCCCCTCTCTAGCACCTTCTCAGCCCCATAATAGAATGTGAGAGCACACGGTGGGCCGAACCATTATAATGGGGGCGGGGGAGACTTTTATAATGTAAAAGTCCTGACTCTACATTGTGCATGACCACGAGTAATAATTATTACTTAGTCAGCATTCAGCATTCATTCATACGGGCTAGGCAATGTTGCATTAAAGTAATCAATGTGAGAACAATCAGTATGAGAAACAGGCCCTTTAAGAGGAATGACGTAAACATTGGTCGTTGTGGTGTTGGGTTACACGGACTTGTCCTGACTTGTTCGTATGTGTTCTTACTTGATTTGGCAGACTCGATAAACGTCGTGAGAAATTGTCTTTCTGGAGTTATTCCCAATTTCCACACTGGTGACATAGACGTTACTCTGCTGGACATATCCAGAGACAGCGGCAAGAACATGACTACCAACATGGTATCTCTCAAGCTGCCAGAGTTCTGGAAATCATCAGCCTCCGTCCAACTTTTTTTGAGGCAGCTGCCTTCGCAGGTACTGGCTGCTTTGGTCAACACCGCCATGGATTGCCAGGCACTGTGCGGTCACGCTTTGTCCTGGGGACACGATGCTCACTGCCACAGCAGCAACTCCTCATTGGCAGTGGGAGACAGGCCTGTGTCATTAACATGGAAGGTTTTGACCCAAAGCCAAGCGTTGCCGTTCTCCGTGTAGTTTCAGCAGGGCGGGAAACACCGGGACCATCGCTCAGTAGTGGTCATGGACGTCAGCCAGGCTGGCTGCTGTTCAGGACACCATCTCCGGTTGGCATTTCTTGTGTGACACAGGTGCACAGAGGAGCATCCTGCACGCATCTAGGGTGGACATGTTGACCAATGGACACGGCCCCCCCATGGAAGCCGCTAACAGCAGCCCCATCCGCACTTATGGCACAAGGTTCATGGAGCTGTGTTTCGGAGACCAGTGGTTTGGCTGGGACTGTCACAGCAAAGGTGGCTTTTCCTCTCCTCGGCGCGGATTTGCTGTGTGCTTATGGACTGCTGGTGGATGTCAAACACTGCCGTTTCATCGACGCTGTCACTTTCTGTTCTTATGTGTGCACTCTCAGTGGGGCAGAAACCAGCAGGCTGTCTAGCATGCTCTCCGCCATGGACGAGTATCTTCAACTCCTGGCTGAGTTTCTGGTCCTCACGCATCCCACTTTCTCGTCATCCAATGCCAAGCACGGGGTGGAGCGCCACATAGCCACCTGGCCAAGCTCACTGTCGCCAGGGCAAAGTTTGCAAACATGAAGTGCCTCCGCATCGTTTGTCCTTTTGACAGTCCTTCACCCCTCCATATTGTCCCGAAGCCAAGTGGTGGGTGGCGCCCGTGCAGCAATTACCACCGACACGGACCGCTGCCCAGTCCCGCTGTCTGAGTTCCTGCGCATGCCATTCGGCCTGAAGAACGCTGCGCAGATATTCCAATGGCTTATGGACGGCGTTGTGGGACTTGCCTTTCCTTTTTGTGTATCTGGACAACAACCTGGTCGCCAGGACCTCCAAAGTGGAACACCTGGCCCAACTCCGGATTCAAGAGCCTTTTCGAGCGGCTCAGCCAACAAGGTTGATTGTAAACCCAGCCAAGTGCCAATTCGGCTGGACGACAATCAATTTTCTTGGCCTTCGCATCAGGATCTTCCACTCCTGTGGAAGGGAACGCCATTGTGACTTTCCCATGCCTGCTCACAGTCAAGTCCCTGCAGGAATTCCTCGGCATGGTGAACTTTTACCACCACTTTATCCCTGGTGCTGCTCAACTTATGCAGCCCCTGTATGAGGCCTTGAAAAGTAAGGGCCCAAACACCTGGGGGACTGGTCCCTGGAGAAAGAAGTTGCACTTGCGGCCACTAAGACGTCTCTAGCTAAGGCAACGATGCTGGCGCACCCATCCCCCAAGGCTCCCATCGCCATCACTTCTGATGCATCAGACTATGCCATCGGCGCAGTGTATGAGCAGTGGGTGGGCGCGGCCTGGGAGCTGCTCGTGAACAGAAGGCGAACAGAAGTACAGCACTTTCGACCGGGAGCTCCGCACCCTTTACCTCGCCGTTTGCCACTTCCGTTCTCTGCTGGAGGGTCCTGGTCCGCCCGCCAGCAGCAACATCTCTAGTGCATCTTCGAGTTCACCACGGACATTCAGCATGTTGCTGGTGAGGCTAATCTCGTCGCAGACTGCCTGTCTCGGTCCATCGTGGGGGCCGTCTACTTGGGGCTCGACTACACCCGCATGGCAGTGGACCAGGCAACCCACCCGGATGTGCAGACCGCTCAGGTCGGCTGGTACTGGGCTGCAGTTGGAAGATGTGGCTTTCGACAATGCTAGCACCCACGCTCCTGTGTGATGTTTCCACAGGCCATCCCCGGCCCATCATTCCCATCAGGTGGTGGCAGCTGGTTTTCAATGCCATCCATGGCCTTTCCCACGCCGGGCAAAAAGGCATGGCAGAGGTTGGTGTCAGCCCAAGTTCGTCTGGGCACAGACTTAAATAAGGACGTGAGAGGACTGTGCTGACACCTGCGTAGTCTGCCAGCAGGCTAAGGTGCACCACCACATCCAAAGCACCCCTAGCACATTTCCCTGTGCCCGAAAGGAGGTTCGACCATGTTCACGTAGACCTGGTAGTATAGTGGTATTTTCTTGTCCGCATGGCTTTCCTTGCCCCATCTGACTGCTGCGCGCTATTTATATGCGTATAAATAAAGAACACACATTAATTAACTTGGTTGTGATTGGCCAGGTGAGTGTGTGCAAGCGCAGCGCATCACGAATGACAGGAACACAGAAACAGGGCAGGTAAAGACGCACACAGGGCCGCTTAAAAATGGCCAACTGATGTGGTGGCCAAGCTGGGATTCGTCCCAGTTACACCCGATGGCCATGACAGCCACTATTTACAGCCAACCTACCATGGAGAGAGTCTGGGATAAAGTTGACATGCTTTATGGCAGAATTGCTGAAGATAACTGCAACAGATGTGTGACAGCCTAGCAACCACTGATTTTCGGCAGATTTGTGGGAGCCCAAACTACGACAAATAATTCCAACATCAACTACATAGCAGATACATTTTTTTTTAACTGTGAAGCCACACATAAACCACGCCTAACGTCTGAACCTATTTGAATTCAATTGGGTCATACACAAGCAAACATTTTGTCAATCTGGCCTAGGCTACACATTTTCATGCCCGGATTGAAGCATTTGCCAAGAAGGTATTGAAAGGACTGAGGCAGGCTGGAGAACAAACAATTTAAATAAGAGAAAAGAGGGCAATACCTAGTCTATATCATTTTACTTTTAGCCATGTTATTTACCAGATTAAGGAATAGTGTGAAGTTAAATGAAATAAGAACTAAGCTGAAAATGGGCATTTACATGGAGCCATTTAACCGACGTAACTAGTAGCCCACCATCAGCTAGCAAACATGTAGCTCGCAAACAGGCAGCGAGTAAACAAGTTGACTGGAAAAGAAGCTGTGTGGCAAACAAGTAGCTCGCAAACTGGCAGCTAGCAAAGAAGCTGTTGTGGGCAAACCAAGTAGCTAGCAGAACACAAACTGTGCCCGAGCACACACACTCTCAAGAGAAGGGTAGTCTATTCTATAGGACAGTTCCCATCCCCCACCCTAGAATAACCTCTGCTGTGCACAAACAAGGACTAAACCATTATGCTGAGGTGGGCCTCAGATCTATACAAGGAAATGCCTCAGACATGTAAATTTTTTGTACATGTATTTTATCATATTAGGCCAATGGGGTTTTCTTCTTGCTTCACACAAAATATGGAAAATATATTTTCAGCCTAGTGTAACTCATGGACTCAACCATTCTGACATGAATGAGTCAATAAAAACAAGTGAAATTACAAAGAAAAGACTTATTTGCTTGGAGGTTTGTCATTATATAAGGAAAATGGCAAAACATTTCTACATGTGTAAAAAGCATAAATGTGTATGTATTGCACATGTATTGTTATTGTAAGAAGTATAGCAGTTGCAAGCAATTTAAATGTTTTTGTTGAGTAATTTGTTTTCCTTTATCTGCATCCGACTGCAGTTAGTGTATAAAGCAAGCCATCCCAGTTTGTCTTTGCCCATCCCCCCACCCCCCTTTCAGTCTATGCCAAAACTCAAAATGGCTACCCATGTGGCTGAAGGCAGCATACTTTTGTATCACAGTGAAGATCAAATCCTTTGCAAAAGCTCACCCATTTCTTTTATACAGGTAAATATTTCCAAAACCTTCGCAAACCTTTACCAAACAGCAATTACCATATGAATCTGTCACACTCTGGATTGCACACAAAATTAACACAATTGTACACGCAAACAATCGTGTCCTTCATTTTCTTCTAAGAAGTATAGTTGCTCTGCCTGAATATAAACCTAGAGCTCCTAGTATGGGTTACGCAGGAGGCAGTGAAGTGGTTACATCTGGCATTTGCTGCAGAGGGCTGTTCCAAGTCCCCAAGCAAAATGCCAATATGTGAACTAGGATATGCATGGCATGAAATGCATCTTGTAATTCCTCTGTAACAATGGTTAGTAAAAAATACAATTAAATGTCACATTGCTGCACTTAAGAAAACAGCTTGTAAAAACTGAGCCTGCACTCCACTGTTAGAACTGGGATGGCTAGATGCGATAAATGCGAAGTCCCCCCGTCCCCTCGTTGCTCACCGTCTGCATCTTGACTCGAGACAGCACCTCAAAATGGCAAGCTGTTTTGCTGTGCAGTGCCAGCTAACCAAAGCAGCATTAATACATCATGCTACTGCCATATCATTAAACCTGTACTGTCAATGTACTTTTTGCAGATCTTGGTTTAATACTCAATTAGAAAGAATAACGAATAAAATGTGTAGCAAGTTCACATTGCATTATATGCCCCTATGCAGTTGACTTTCTCCTGGCATCAAGACGGTACATTCCCACTTAATCTGCTGTGTATGTTCATATAAATTATAAATAATTATTTATAAACATTCATGATGATTAATGTCTAATGCTCATTCCTTTGTATCAGCGCCAACAGGTTTCTTCATTTGAAATTATATCCAGGTTCTTTTTAATAATTAATAGACATTTCCTTTATGTTAAAAAAAGAATTGTCCTGATGATGTAGGCCTACTGGGCTTCTGTTTTGCATAAACAACTGAAGCATTACTTTTTCTGAGTTTAAGTTAATATTTATGTCAATATAAACAGGTAAAATAAAATGTCCTCAAGAAATGATAACTTCCAGATTCTGTTGGGCAGAAAGAGTGCAACAATTTTCTCTGTTTTTTATTTGCTAACCAGTGCTGAACAGAGAGAACTCAGAAAGGGAGGGAAGGAGGGGGTTGAGCTACAAACTTCCATCTGAGGTAAGCACCTTACAAATAACCACAGCAGCATGTATGTAAAAAAGGTATTTCATATAACCTTGAAATGGTTAATATATATGATATAAATATAATGTCAAATGTATAAGGTAATGGAAGCTAAAAGTGTCTGCAATCATTCCAAATACAGATGACTATTTTTTACAAACAGGAATGAGTAAGAACTAGGGTTTGATGTTCACACAAGCTCATGCTAGCAGCACAGCAGGTTTTGCAGTCCACAGACTGACAAAGAGCACGCGCATACCCATCCCCCACTCAGCCACAGTCTGGAGTTTTACAGCCGAGCAAGGACTGTACCATTCTAACAGAGGGGTGCTTCATCTGAGCAGCAAAGGAGCCAAACAGGTGAAAAAGAAATACATTGTTACTATCTATACCTTTGCTGCTCTTAGGCAGAAGCCAAAAGCCCGGCTAGAGGAAATATATCTATTTCAGCTCTCACCCTGATTCATATCTTATTGTATTGTATTGTAAATCACAATCACATCATTTTTCAATATCAATTACAGGATTACAATGGTTACTTCATTTAAAACTGAAAAATACGAAGTGATCAGAATTTATCTTGTTTCTATGGAAAAAATCCACTAGCTAGATGCAATCTGTCGCCCATCCCCCATTCCCTTCCGAGATGGCTTTTTTTCATGCATGCTGCAACTCAAAATGGCCACCACTCCAACAGGTCCATGTGACACGAACAGAAAGTCTTTCAACAAGATACAGGTTTGACTCCGCCCCCATAGCTCCTCGGCTAACATCATAATACTTAACATTATGTAACTGAAAGTTACATAATGAGTTATTGTGCCCTATTGCCATTCAGCAACAGAATCTGTTGCCCTTTCGGTTGTATCTGTAAGTGGAGTAGCTCTGTGCAATTAAAATGTCATTCTATATTAAATGATTAAACGACAAGAAAATATCCCATATATTTTATACGTTTTTTCCAACAGGAAATACAGACTGCCACCCTAAAATGAGCATGAGATAGATTAAGGACTGCGACAAGTCAGGTTGAATCTCACTTTACTTTATGCAAAAAACAAATCAACATCCCAGAAGCTGAGAATCTGCCAGAAGCAGAGGCATAGTAGAAACATAGTAGAAGCTCATGATGCAATGAAACATGTTCAGCCTTTTTTAAGATTTCATAATCAGGAAATCTTCTGATACAAATCAGAAGATAAGAAATGTATGGTAACTTTCGTAACCAAACATGGCTATTTCTTATGCTTGAGAATGCCTTAAGGGTACTGTACTGACATTGCCATATTTGATAACATTGCATCCTACATGGATGTCTGCAACATCAACACAGTTTCTGTGGGGGGGAAATGCAGGGAAAAGTTGCACCATCCATGTTTTTTTCTGTGGAAATGGCATCGATGTTGCAGACCACCATTTTTTCACAACACCTGTATGAAGCAGTACTTATATTAGCCAAAAGCAGAGTGTGGCGATTCCCCTTTAAACTTGTTCAACAGTTTAAATTCATAAAGTCTGAACCAGGCATTTGTAACATTGTGTGTTTTATTTATCTGTGAAGCCTGGAGGCCTATTACTAAAAGTGAAGCTTCCATTGCATGACTCGATATTTTAAAAAGGGATTTGATTTGACTTTTTGCATCACAAAGATTGGACACAACATGATGAAAAGACATAAATAAGATGACAATGCTATGGGGACTAATTAGAAAAGTCAACAAATTAAGACTTGGATCATTAATTTGACATTAAATATGGTTTAACAATTGGAAATGCTTTCTACTGAAAGACGTCTGTGACACTGCGAGATTATATTCATTTTCTTTCTCAATGAATGATGTATAGCCAAAGGCACTGGTAATTTGGTTCCCGCTGGCTTTTGCAAGTCATTTAGGATATAAAATATGCATTTTAAACTGCTGGTAAAACTGGAGATATGTCCTAGGTTATGTTTCTAGGTTTTGATTGCTATGAGATGTATATATTTTAGGGGACATGCAGCTAACCCAAAATGGTTAACAAAACCATATAATCTACAATTAACCTTTCAACAGGAACCTATGAGTGATTTTCTAGTGAAAATTGGGGGCCTAATGGAACCCAAACGACCACATGTCATATCCCTTCAGAGTGTAAATATAACAATGTAGTAATAGACAAGCACAGGAAATTGCATTACATTACAGCTGCAATGGTTTGGAAATTAAGCCACACCCACATCCTAGATCTACAGTTGTGGTCAAAAGTTTACAGACACTTGTAAAGAACTTGTAAAGCACATACTTCTTTGTCACAAAAAAACATTCATGAAGTTTGGTTCTTTTATGAATTTATTATGGGCCTGAAAATGTGACCAAATCTGTTGGGTCAAAAATATACATACAGCAATGCTAATATTTGGTGACATGTCTCTTGGCCATTTTCACCTCAATTAGGTGCTTTTGGTAGCCATCCACAAGCTTCTGGTTGAATCTTTGACCACTCCTCTTGACAGAATTGGTGCAGTTCAGCTAAATTTGTTGGCTTTCTGACATGGACTTGTTTCTTCAGCACTTGTCCACATGTTCTCGATGGGGTTTAAGTCAGGACTTTGGGAAGGCCATTCTAAAACCTTAATTCTAGCCTGATTTAGCCATTCCTTTACCACTTTTGATGTGTGTTTGGGGTCATTTTCCTGTTGGAACACCCAACTGCGCCCAAGACCCAACCTTCTGGCTGATGATTTTAGGTTCTCCTGATGAATTTGAATGTAATCCTCCTTCTTCATTATTCCATTTACTTTCTGTAAAGCACCAGTTCCATTGGCAGCAAAACAGGCCCAGAGCATAATACTACCACCACCATGCTTAACAGTAGGCATGGTGTTCTTGGGGTTAAAGGCCTCACCTTCTCTCCTCCAAACATATTTCTGGTCATTGTGGCCAAAGAGCTCCATTTTTGTTTCATCTGACCACAGAAATTTCCTCCAGAAGACCTTTTCTTTGTCCATGTGATCAGCAGCAAACTTCAGTCGAGCCTTAAGGTGCCGCTTCTGGAGCAAGGGCTTCCTTCTTGCACGGCAGCCTCTCAGCCCATGGTGATGTAAAACACACTTGACTGTGGACACTGACACCTGTGTTCCAGCAGCTTCTAATTCATTGCAGACCTGCTTTTTGGTGGTTCTCGGTTGACTCTTGACCATCCTGACCAATCTTCTCTCAGCAGCAGGTGATAGTTTGCACTTTCTTCCTGATCGTGGCAGTGACACAACTGTGCCTTGCACTTTATACTTACAAACAATTGTTTGCACAGTTGATCTCGGGACCTGTAGCTGCTTTGAAATTGCTCCAAGTGACTTTCCTGACTTGTTCAAGTCAATGATCCACTTTTTCAGATCCGTGCTGAGCTCCTTTGACTTTCCCATTGTAGTGATTGTGTCTGAGTCTAATGATTGTATCAAATGAGTCATATTTAAATGGGCTCAGAGAAGTCACCAGCTGTAGTCAATCATAATCACTCACAAGAAGTTAAGAGGCCACAAAGCTAATTTGATTGACAACTTTCTACATCACCTAAATTGATAATTCATGTTGCTGTATGTATATTTTTGACCCAGCAGATTTGGTCACATTTTCAGTAGACCCATAAGAAATTCATAAAAGAACCAAACTTCATGAATGTTTTTTGTGACAAAGAAGTAGGTGCTCCAATCACTCGATCACAGAAAAATAAGAGTTGTAGAAATTATTGGAAACTCTGGACTGCCATGTACAGTATGTAAACTTTTGACCACAACTGTGTGGAGTAAAACTACTGCAGGACTGTACCATTTAAAGTCATGGAGGGGGTCAATAGTACCAGAAGTAATCAGTCAAACTTTAAGTGAGTCTACTTTACAAGATTTGTGACTATGGTAATTGTAACTCTACATTTAATTAATGTATTGGAATGAAATGCTAAATTTGTCAACTATGGAAAGAATTAAGTCGATCAAATGTAAGAACACAACAAGAAAATCTAGTAATTGTAATTGTTGGACTGAATTAGTTTGAGGTTGAAATTATATCTTTATTTTTGTTTGAAACTTCACAAAATGCTGTTAAATATTGAAGAATCTTTGTTTTATTTATGTTCAAGGGGTAGCCTGTGTTAATACCTGTACTGTCACTTTAAGAGGTCTCAGTTTGAATTTCGTGCCTATCAATTTGCGCCATACTATCTGAGAGTAAGTACGTATTACTTTGCGGGTCGTCGTTAAATATTTATTTTGGTTTGTATACAATGTAAATGCAACAATATTCAACTGGAAATGTTAGTTTTAAGTTGCAGCCACGTGTCGTGCGAAATCTAATTTTGTTAACGCACTTTTGTGAATTCTATTGTAGATTCATGTTTCCGAGAGCTACAGGGTCTGTGTGTCGGTCTTGCTGACCTGTGTATGGGGGAGACTGCATGTTACAGAGCCTGTTTGCCTGTAATGTCTGTTTATTTGATATTTACAGAACCAACCACCCTGCAGTAAAGAGAACAACCAGCAGCAGTTTGTGATCCGAGTCCTTCCTTCCTCCAGCACAACCAGAGAACACAACGCAGTGAAACAAACTAGGGGTTAACGGATGTGCATCCAGCCACTGAACCGATGCAGACCATGCACACCCGTTACACAACCATTGTACTGAATTCAAAATTATGGCTGTGCTGCTTGACTAAGCATTCACCAATGTTGGTCATGTGTGGGTGTATGTATGCATGTGTAGAAGATGTGTGTCCAACTTGTTTGTTTACATTCATTGTGTATATTACATTCGAGCAAAAGTTGCGCAACATGGAAAAAAGCGTTTATTTTCACGAAGTCTGCTTCTAACGCTTACCTGCAGGGGTCACTCTCGTCATAAAAGCAGGACCGGTTCACGATTTCAAGATCGGGGCATTTTAAAGACGGCTGTGAACGACTATACTACCATGTCATGTCATTTGATCGTCGTGTCACGATAACATAAACTCCGTTGCTAGGTTACTTACCGATTCCTAGTTATCCTGCAGCGTTCCCGCGAATTTCTACCGCTGCATTGACTGAATCCGCCGCTTCACGATCGCGCGCTCCCAGGATCTTCGCGACCAGCACTCCGACCGTTAGACTGGCGACTAACTAAACGCTGCGTCTACAGGCGGTCTGCGCCTGCCGCCAAGACTAGGAAGCGGGACCAAAACAAAACCGTGTCCGCGTGTATTCAAGACTGCCTCTGCCGCTCTCGGTCTGCCACAGTTCTAGACTCCTCCCCTTTAGTGGCGAAAAACCCACCGCCAGGCAGCGGAGGGGGTTGGAGGAGTCTGCATAGCACGGAGCACCAAAGGGAGACGCGGTCCAGCTGTCAGAGTGAAACCGCGGTAGTCTACACGAATCATCAAGCGGTTTGGTATTGAAGTTGTTTGATAAGGGTAAGTATTGTCCATTCAGGAACGCGATTTGTCAGTTGATCAGGATAAACGTGATGAGGATAACGCCATTAGATATTCATGGGCGGACCGTCTGCCTATAATGTGAAACGCCAACATGGACGATCGAGCAACGGATCAGCAGGAAGTGAAGTCGCATTGTACGGGAGGGGGCATTCTTTTCCTTCTCGTTCTAAAAGTTAGAAATATAGGGGAAGGGAATTACTCAGTGGAATGAGCTTAACTAACCATTGTCCTGAAACTCATGAAAAGGTGCCAGTTATGAAAATATGGTACCTACATAAAAAACAGCACTGTGAGGACCCCCCCCACCCCATACGCACGCAAAAAAAAACATTAAGTTTCACAATGATGACCACCCACCAAGAACCTCCCGACATCAAAACTGAAAGTGAAATGTATAGCAGCATAGCACTGCTGTGGTGGTGTAAGAAAAGAAATGGCAGCTCATGAGTTTGAAGGTTATTTCTTAAGTGAGCAAATTATTGGATATTCAACAGACAGTCACACTCTAAATGACGTGGTTCACCGCGGTGAACTGAAGATGTGATCACTGGACCGTCTAGTGGTGTATACCTGCCCAGGAGAAGGCCTGGTGTACAAGAGAAACGGTCAGACAGCAGCGCTTATCTCTCTAGAGCTATCATTTGGTCAATGTTTCTACACAATCTGCTAATTAACTAAATACTTAAGAGAAAATTTCCCCAATGGATATTGGAGAAATTATCCTGCTAGCTCTACAACAGGAAAAAGCAGGTTGGCTGTGACCAGCCAAGCTCCGGTGTGTGTCCGGTGTATAATTCACACACATGGACTATATACAATATAGACAAAAACAGACATTTGATAAATGACTAGAAACTATGACAGATAGACAAACGCATTTTGGACTGCTGTATATTTGATTAAATGTTTTTGGTATTTCTTGCATCGCTACTCTACACTAATTTGTCCAAAGCACCTCTCTCTCCCACCAGTGAGATAGTAGTCTACGTTTGTTTGTTTATAATGAAGCTGACCTATACGCTTGCTACGTGAGCTTACATGTTCTGCTCTATTTGGTATCTATTGGTCTGTGTAACTACAAATATAATGAGCTCTGTCTGATGATGTCTCTGGCTACTCACATAAGGGAATCGTTCTACTGTATATCGTGTTCATAGCCTATTGTTTAGTTAGGCTGGTCATGCCTGTGTATGGTATAAAGTTCATAGATGCCTGCATAGCAAGGCTGTGTCACAGCTTGTCAGATAGACACAAGACTAATTAGCAACTGTCTCAAAATGTATATTCATTCAAGTTAGAACCTTTGATAGATTTTAAAAGCTACTTTTTAAGGCAATTTTTCAATTATCAAAGCAGAACCTTAAATAATAAAATATAAAAAGTTATATTTTGTCTGAAACCTGTTATCGTTTTTATTTCTGTGCATCCAAATGCCACTGCGAGTCCCCCTAAACATGTTTATCTTGTGATAGATAACCCACATTTAAAGTATTGTTATACAAGTCAGCCATTTTGTGTTAAAACACGTGGACTGGGAATATGTAATTCCCATTGTGGCCAACAGGGGGAATCGAAACTCCAAATGGATCCCTGTAATGCAATCTTTTTCCCAGTAAAACATGAGTAGAGAGAACACAAAAGCACACTTAAAAGTACACATATGAGTGTAGCACACACACACACACAATAAAATGTATTCTCTGTGTCGTCGACAAGCTATTGACATTTCTGTTGCACGAATGATTTGTTATGAATTCACAGTTATGTTCTCATATATAAACGTCTGTCTGTCTTCTTTCTTAGGTTTAGGGTTAATTACGTAGGGGATTTTTCTTCATAGTGGACCATATTGTGACTATATTCAAATGCAGTGGTGTACTGGCCATCGGGCATACTGGGACAAATCCTGGTGGGCCGCCACATCAGTGGGCCAGTGGACCATCAAAAATAACTGAAAACGTTTTAACCAGCCCTGTGTGCATCTTTACCGGCCCTCTCTGTGTTCCTGTCATTCGTGATGCGCTGCGCGTGCACGGGCTCACTGGCCAATCGCAACCAAGTTAGTTAATGTGCATTAACGTTCTAGAATTATACACAAGTAGCATGCAGCAGTCAGATGGGCAAGGAAAGCCACAGACAAAAAAATGTAAAAGTAAAGGAGGGGCCGAAAAACGTAGGAAAATTGAAGCAGGCATTAGAGGCACAGGCTTTCAAATGTAAATAAATAACAGCTTGTCAGATAGACACAAGACTAATGAGCAACTATCTCAAACTGTATATTCATTCATCCAATTTAGAACCTTTGACAGATTTTAAAAGCTACTTTTTACGGGACTTTTTCAATTATCAAAGCAAAGTAGAACCTTAAATAATAAAATATTAAAAATGAAATATTTTTGACTGAAACCTGTTTATTTCTGTGCATCCGAATGCCACTGCACTTTCGAGTCCCCCTAAACACGTCTACCTCGTGATAGCTTACATTGCATTTATATTAGCAAAAACACATAACCCACATTTAAAGTGTTGTTATACAAGTCAGCCATTTTGTGTTAAAACACTGGACTGGGAATATGTAATTCCCATTGTGGCCAATAGGGGGAATTAAAGCTCCAAATGGATCCCTGTAATGCAATCTTTTCCCCAGTAAAACATGAGTAGAGAGAACACAAAAGCACAATTAGAAGTACACATATGCACACACACACACACACACACAATAAAATGTATTCTCTGTGTCGTTGACAAGCTATTGACACTAATGTTGACACTGTTGCGCTAATGATTTGTTCTGAATTCACAGTTATGTTCTCATATATAAACATCTGTCTTCTTTCTTAGGTTTAGGGTTAATATATAAACAGGAATACTCTGAAGTGCGAGTCTCGCCCATCCTCCAGTCATCCCCCCCCAACCTTACAAAATGTGTGTGCAGTCCTATCGCTACAACAGGCCTCTTCACCTTGCCACCAACTGATTAGAAATGGTAAAGCATTTAAAACTACTTCTCAATCAACAACAAATTGTTGAAAAGTAAAGGAGGGGCCGAAGAACTTAGGAAAAAAGGAAGCAGGCATTAGAGGCACAGGCTTTCAAATGTAAATAAAAAAAGATGGACACACTGTTTTGGCACCAGCTTCCTCAAGTGGTCAGTAACCTGTTCTCTTGGCCAGTGAGTCCCGGAACACGCATGCAGCGCACCAGGAATGACAGGAACACAGAGAGGGTGGTACAGACACACACAAAATATTATAGCATTTTTTTGACGGTCCACAGGGCATATGTCCATGGCCAAATTTCTTTCCCAGTACATCCCTGTTCAAGTCATCTTCTGCTTGATAGATACCTTATCTGAAGAATGCTTTAGAGAGGACATGGTCCCCTGCATTACTCTTCACTACACTGAGATGACATCTCAGGACTAAATCTAGCTGTTGGCCCTCCACCAGTCAGGTGACCTGAGGTCCTGCTCTCTGATGAAGCACTCTTTCTTGGGATGGTTTTTGAGCCTCCATGCTAAGTAACCACTGCCCTCTTCACCATCATATACATTACCATTTAAAATTATAACAGGATCATTACTTATGAAAACAGCAGCACTTTGTAATGTAATACAGGATAACCTGTCATGCCATTATTGGCATTGAACAAGTCACTGAGGTGAAGTATTTAGTGCTAATTTAGTTACATTTTAGTCATGCGAGTTGAAAAAATATTTGTAAAATGATCGAACAAATGTTTCAGAGTGATAGGAAATTCAAGATGAACTTTGTCTATTGTCCCACAAAGTGGAAAATTTGGCTTGGGCTTTCACCCATGCTGCAGCCATAAAAGACAAGTATGTAAAGCTTATGTGAAATTACAGAGTTGCAGCAGATCAACCAGAGCAGCACATGAACAACTTTCTGCAGCTTAACACAGACAAGACTGAAGTTTTATTATTGCTTCAGACAGTAACCTTTCCAAGGTGTATTGGGTCCCTTTCCTTAAATGTCAACTTAGAAATCTTCGTGTTACTTTTGATCAGGCTATGTACTTTGATCAACACTTGTTCTTGTTGTTGCACATACTGTAGAGCCCTGCATGGTCCGGCATCTGTGTACATCTGCGACCTGGTCTTCTGACCAGGGCTTACTGGTTATCCCTCGCTCTCGGCTCAACACAGAAAGTGACAGAAGGTGATATAGCCATTGAAATTGTGGCACCTACACTGTGGAATGCCCTTCCACTGGTCTTAAGATCTGTGGTCTCAGTTGACACCTTTAAAAAGCAGCGAAAGTCTCATCTGTTCAGACTGGCCTTTGTCTAGCCTCGTGTCTGTATTTGTGTGTTTTTTATGTCCTCTGTTTTTCTGTTTTATTGTTTCTTACAATGTGATGGTCTTATTTTACTGTGAAGCACTTTGTGACTTTGTCTGTGAAAGGTACTATATAAATAAACTTTACTTACTTGCGTACTTACTTACTTACTTTTGAACAGCTCTTGAAAAGGCACAGAGCCTTAAGATTCGGCTCCCTTCAAAACTCCCATCACTGAGCCGTAATTCCCATCAGTCAGACCTTTCGTCCAGTTGTACTCCTTGAAAATATAGCCGCTACCAGGTTTCTTTGTTAGTGTGAAAGAATAGAAGAGCAGAGTAGAAGACTAGACAATATTAACTACAAATGAAATAGTCTAACAATTTACTTATTACACACAAAAATAAACGAATAATAAACTATAATAAATCCCCAGAGAAAGCCGTCACAACAAACGCATCACATGCAACACATCCACTTGCATAGTTGCCATCTTTATTCACCTTCTGTCTTCTGAAAGGACTGTAGTCCTCATCCAGGATTATTGTATCATTACAGCCGCTGAACGTTCCAGCACTGAATTGGATATGACATCAAGCAGTGGACTGGCGGACAAGGTTGTCCTCTGGGAAAAGTCAGGGGGAGAAGTGTAGTTCAGGAGAGAGAAAATATATAAATAAACACCTACCATTTGTCAGTTTATCACAACCTAAATGCGTAACTGAGTCTCAGGCGACATTCCACGGACTATGCTGAAAGAACCCCCCCAAAGAATCATCGCCTTATCACAGTGGGGGGGGTTTAGGTGACCCTGGGGGATGTGTTTTCTGGGGCAAGAGGGGGTCTCCAAAGGCAAAGTGGTTCCAGGCGAGGGACCAGACTAAGAGCGATTAAAAGACCCTAATATGAAAAGGCATTGCAAAAACTCTGTCACCTCACCCAGACAAGGGAAACCGGGGCCCCCTTCTGGAGCCAGACCTGGGAGGCAAGCGTCTAGTGGCCCGGCCGGGCCAAGCCTGAAAAAGACGATGTGGAACCCACCTCTCTGTGGGCTCACCACCTGCAGGGAGAGTCATTGGGGTCGGGTGCATTGCAAACTGCAAAATTACTCACAAGTCCCCGGGTGAGCGCCGCTGTGTTGGAGTTCTCCCCGGTGAACAAGATGGTCGCCTCCATGCAACTGCAAGTCTCTGGGTGGAAGGCTTTGACTTTTTTGTATACTTATGCACTGAGCAGCAGTTCAGAGTATCGGGCCTTCTTGGAGTCTCTGGGTGGCATCCTGGAAAGTTCTATGGAGTTTCTATGGAGAAACCTTGAGGGGGGTGATTGGGATGAACGGCCTGCCCAATCTGAAGCAGAGTGGTGCTTTGTTGTTGGACTTCTGTGCTAGTCATGGACTGGCCATAACGAACAACATGTTCGATCATAGGGTGGTTCATAAGTGTACCTGGTACCGGAACACCTTAGGCTAAAGATTGATGATTTACTATGTAGTTGTATCAGCAGATCTGCGGCCATATTTTTTGGACACTCGGGTGTCGAGAGGAGCAGAGCTTTCAATTGATCACCACCTGGTGGTGAGTTGGAGATGGTGGTGGAGGCTGCCGGACAGACCTCCATCCATCCATCCAATTTCTTCTGTTTATTCGGGGCCGGGTCAGGGTGGCACCTGGCTAACTAGGGCCCCCCAGGCTTACTTCTCCCCAGCAACAGTCTCAAGCTCCTCCTGGGAGATCTCGAGGCGTTCCCAGGCCAGATGAGTTATATAATCCTTCCAGCGGGCTCTGGGTCTGCCCCGGGGTCTCCTCCCAGTCGGACGTGCCCGAAAAACCTCTAAGGGGAGGCACCCTGGAGGCATCCTAATCAGATGCCCGAACCACCTCAGCTGACTCCTTTCGACGCGGAGGAGCAGCGGTTTTACTCCAAGCTTTCTCTGGGTGTCACACTGCGGAGGAAACAAATTTCTTCCGGTTGTATCCAAAATCTCGTTATTTCTGTCACTACCCAAAGCTTGTGACCATAGGTGAGGGTTGGAACGTAGATGGACTGGTAAATCGAGAGCATTGCCTTCCAGCTCAGCTCCCTCTTCACCACAATGGACAGCTACAGTGCCCGCATTATTGCAGATGCCGCACCAATCCGCCTGTCCGTCTCCCGCTCCAATTTGCCCTCACTTGTGAACAAGACCCCGAGATACTTGAACTCCTTCGCTTGAGGCAGCAACTCACTCCCAACCCAGAGGGAGCACTCCACCATTTTCCGGCAGAGAACCATGACCGCAGACTTGAAGGTGCTGCCTTTCACACTCGGCTGTGAACCGCCCCAGTACATGCTGGAGGTCACCGTCTGATGTAGCCAACAGAACCACATCATCTGCAAAGAGCAAGGATGAAATTCTGAGGTCCCCAAACTGAACACTCTCCTCTCAAGGTTGCACCTTGAGATTCTGTCCATGAAAATCACTAACAGAATCAGTGACAAGGGACAACTTTGGTGGAGAACCACACCCACTGAGAACGTGCTTGACTTTGTGCCATGAATGCGGACACAGCACTCACTTTGTTTGTACAAGGACCAAATAGCACCCTCAGGATTCCCCAGGGGACACGGTCATAAGCCTTCCCCAAGTCCACAAAGCAGACAGACCTGATAAACCCAAACGTGTAGTGGGGGTGAACTGGGAATGTCTGGTGGAGGTGGAGGCACGTGGGTCGCGTAATGAAAGGAGGTGTGTATTGCTCCACATGTGGGCCAATCTGTGCAATTGAAGGGAGCGTGTGCCACCATGGCAGTTGATGTAAGTCACCACGGTCATATTGTCTGTCCTGACCAGGATGTGATATCCCTGCAGGAAAGGCAAAATATGTCTCAGGGCTAGAAACACTGAGTAATTCCAGGTAATTTATGTGGACGAGGCGAAGGTCCAGGGACCAGATGCTGTTTACCGCCCTTCCCTCATACACAGCACCCCAGCCTGAGCGTGACGCATCCGTCGTCACCACCTTCCTCAGTGCCACCGTCCCCATCAGTGCGCCCACACTGAAGAGAGATGGGGTTTTCCAATGAAGGAGAGCCACGAGACATTCTTGCAAGACTGTCACCCTGCACTCGAGGTGACACCGGGGACACAGTCTCTGGGATGAGATCCAATGATCCAATTCTGTGACATTCTGTGACATTCTGTGAATGTCAGCATATAACAATGTATATTTTAGTACATTGATTTATATGTGTATTGCTCACCTGGATATTTCTGCTGTATATTCCATTTCATTTTATATTTCATTTACTTATTTTACATAGAAATTCTATTTATAGTTCTATTTCTATTTAGCACAGTTATATTTCTATTTTGTAGTTATATTCTATTTTGTATTCTTTTATAATTACTGTCGGGCGTTTTGCACAAAAAGTTTTTCACTCACTGCTTATACTCACGTGTAAATTGTGAAGTGACAATAAAATACTTGAAACTTGAAACAATGCTGAAAGTCCCTCATCCGCAATAATCCCATGTGAACAACAAAATTCCTGTGATGTGTGAGGAAATATGTGAATGTGGAAATACGCATCCTGTAGGTCGATTGACGTAAACCAATCGTTTGGACGAATCGACCAAGACAGCACTGAATCTGTCAGCATCCGAAAGGTGTACTTTCTGAGGTGACCGTCCAGCCCCCATAGATCTATGATCGGACGTAAGCCGCCCCCTTTCATTGGAATGAGAAAATACGGGAGTAAAAGCCTAATGGGCTTTCCTCTGCCGGTACTATTCTGATTGCTCTTTTGTTCAGTTTGCTCTTTTGTTCAGTTGTAACAAATGTCTGCCCTTGGCGTGATGCCTGGTTGCAGACCACAAGCTGCCGTGCAAGGCTGTCTTGTGACAGAGAGGCTATTGGACCAACTTCACCAACTGATGAGGTTTAGGTGAAGAGTGACAACTCATCGCTACATGTTAGTTCTCACTGCCGGTCGGAGGTGCTGGTTCGTCGACCGGTGTTAAGCCTGGAACGACCAAATCCGCGGTTCGGAATCGTATTTATTCAGTCGAATAGGATGTACCGTACAACTCCTGTCCTTGACGGCTCGCCTGTGAACTGTTAAGCAGGTGTATAGTAATCTAGTCTCACTGAAGGAGGAGCAGAGATGTGGTCTTCACGAGGAAGAGAGCAAGAATGACATACTGACAGTGACTTATAAGGTATGGGGGCGGGACCCCCACGGTCACTGTCATGACCTGTCTGTCAACGACAGACATATTGGAGCTTCTGTAGTTCTTTCGGGGCGCTTCCCATAGTGAAATACCGAGCAACTATTTGAAAAAGAACAGCACAAACTGAATTCCTATTGTGATCAACAAAACAAAGCTACTCTCTTGTTGCATAAGCTCCTTTTTTGCATGTTTACAGTAGATGGGGAAATCATATTTAAATCGATCCAGGTTCTAAAAATCAGAATTGATCTAATTTCTAATTTAAAGCCACTGGACTGTGTGGATTTGTCTGTCCTGTGCAAGCAGAAAACTATTTTGACATGCATGTAAACAAACTTAATATGAGTTAACATTAGCTCATCATTACTTGCAGAAAATACAACTGAGGGGGCTAAGCCCCCACTACCTCCCCTGTGGTGCCGGGCCTGATTGTCTGCCCTAGAAAATTGTTGCATAGTGAATGTTCCACATATGGAACATTCCAGTTTGTAATTTTGACAAACTGTGGAACAGCTGTGAAGCTGAAGGCAATGAAACGCATAGTGGTAGTTCTTAAACCAAAATATCAAACTTTATATAGACTTTGTCAAATCTGTTCATACCCTGATATAAGCTAGTTATCTTTGGTTCCTTTTAATGTTGCATGAAATTCATTTGTTTTTCAGATTTGTCCATTATTGTGCTGTGGTCCGGTGACGGCAAGTAATGATGAGCTAATGTTAACTCATATTAAGTTTGTTTACATGCATGTCAAAATAGTTTTCTGCTTGCACAGGACAGACAAATCCATCAGTGATCAGATTGTTTTGTTTGTCTTTCTCATTCGGTGTACTGGTGCCGATTTACACTCACCGGCCACTTTATTAGGTACATCTGTTCAACTGCTCATTAACGCAAATATCTAATCAGCCAATCACATGGCAGCAATTCAATGCATTTAGGCATGTAGACATGGTCAAGACGATCTGCTGAGGTTCAAACCAAGCATCAGAATTGGGAAGAAAGGTGACTTAAGTGACTTTGAACGTGGCATGGTTGTTGGTGCCAGACGGGCTGGTCTGAGTATTTCAGCAACTGCTGATCTACTGGGATTTTCACGCACAACCATCTCTAGTGTTTACAGAGAATGGTCCGAAAAAGAGAAAATATCCAGTGAGTGGCAGTTCTCTGGGAGAAAATGCCTTGTTGATGCCAGAGGTCAGAGGAGAATGGCCACACTGGTTGGAGTACAGTAACTCAAATAACCACAGAGGTATTTTATTGTACTGTATCGCTATGTAACCTGGCACAAGAATTTCCTTCGGGATAAATAAAGTTCTATTCTATTCTATGCAGAAGAGCATTTCTGAACAACATGTCGAACCTTGAACCACACCGGGTGCCACTCCTGTCAGCTAAGAACAGGAAACATTTTGCACGGGCTCACCAAAATTGGACAATAGAAGATTGGAAAAACTTTGCCTGGTCTGATGAGTCTCGATTTCTGCTGCGACATGCAGATTGTAGGGTCAGAATTTGGCATAAACATCATGAAAGCATGGATCCATCCTGCCTTGTATCAACGGTTCAGGCTGGTGGTGATGGTGTGGGGGATATTTTCTTGGCACACTTTGGGCCCCTTAGTACCAATTGAGCATCGTTTAAACGCCACAGCCTACCTGAGTATTGTTGCTGACCATGTCCATCCCTTTATGACCACAGTGTACCCATCTTCTGATGGCTACTTTCAGCAGGATAACGCGCACAAAGCTCAAATAATCTCAAACTGGTTTCTTGAACATGGCAATGAGTTCACTATACTCAAATGGCCTCCACAATCACTAGATCTCAATCCAATAGAGCACCTTTTGGATGCGCAGCCGACAAATCTGCAGCAACTGCGTGATGCTATCATGTCAATATGGACAAAAATCTTTGAGGAATGTTTCCAGCACCTTGTTGAATCTGTGCCATGAAGAATTAAGGCAGTTCTGAAGGCAAAAGGGGGTCCAACACGGTACTAGCAAGGTGTACCTAATAAAGTGGCCGGTGAGTGTATGTTACTACTGGTGGGTGCTCTCAAATATTGAATGCCCGACCCTGGACGCCCAAGATAAACCTTATGCAAAAACCATAGCCTACATGACTTGTTGGCATATGGATTTAGGAAAGGAGTCAAAGACATGCATTTCAGCGGCAAAGGAAATTAACAGCGAACACAACACACTGAAAGTCAAACGTGAAGTAACTTTCACCGTGTGCGGTTTCATGTTTTTTGCAGTAGTGCAAACCTCACAAAATACCTTGTTTTTTGTGCCATCATCGTCCATCCACAGGAATTGTATATGTTCATTTTGTAGTTTCCAGCCAGCCTTGCTAAACACTGGCAGTTAATCTGACGTGCACACGTTGGATATGCTGGGCCCGACAGGGGCGTGTGGGTGCTCGGCATTTTCTGTGGGTGCTCAGGCCCTGAAGCACACAGTATAATCATATCATGTAGTCATAATGAAGCTGTTAATTACAATAATAACAATAATGACTGTTTCATTATGACTTGTATCTTGGCCAATATTTTAGTTGTTTTTGCTATTTTTCTAGGGGCAGAAAATACAACTGAGGGGGCTAAGCCCCCACTACCTCCCCTGTGGTGCCGGGCCTGATTGTCTGCCCTAGAAAATTGTTGCATAGTGAATGTTCCACATATGGAACATTCCAGTTTGTAATTTTGACAAACTGTGGAACAGCTGTGAAGCTGAAGGCAATGAAACGCATAGTGGTAGTTCTTAAACCAAAATATCAAACTTTATATAGACTTTGTCAAATCTGTTCATACCCTGATATAAGCTACTTATCTTTGGTTCCTTTTAATGTTGCATGAAATTCATTTGTTTTTCAGATTTGTCCATTATTGTGCTGTGGTCCGGTGTAGCTTATATCAGGGTATGAACAGATTTGACAAAGTCTATATAAAGTTTGATATTTTGGTTTAAGAACTACCACTATGCGTTTCATTGCCTTCAGCTTCACAGCTGTTCCACAGTTGTCAAAATTACAAACTGGAATGTTCCATATGTGGAACATTCCACTATGCAACAATTTCTAGGGCAGACAATCAGGCCCGGCAACCACAGGGGAGGTAGTGGGGGCTTAGCCCCCTCAGTTGTATTTTCTGCCCTAGAAAAATAGCAAAAACAACTAAAATATTGGCCAAGATACAAGTCATAATGAAACAGTCATATATTGTTATTATTGTAATTAACGCTTCATTATGACTACATGATATGATTATCACTGTGTGCTTCAGGGCCTGAGCACCCACAGAAATGCCGAGCACCCACACGCCCCTGTCGGGCCCAGCATATCCAACGTGTGCACGTCAGATTAACTGCCAGTGTTTAGCAAGGCTGGCTGGAAACTACAAAATGAACATATACAATTCCTGTGGATGGACGATGATGGCACAAAAAACAAGGTATTTTGTGAGGTTTGCACTACAGCAAAAAACATGAAACCGCACACGGTGAAAGTTACTTCACGTTTGACTTTCAGTGTGTTGTGTTCGCTGTTTAATTTCCTTTGCCGCTGAAATGCATGTCCTTTGACTCCTTTCCTAAATCCATATGCCAACAAGTCATGTAGGCTATGGTTTTTGCATAAGGTTTTATCTTTGGGCGTCCAGGGTCGGAGCTTCAATATTTGAGAAGCACCCACCAGTAGTAACATACACTCACCGGCCACTTTATTAGGTACACCTTGCTAGTTACCGTGTTGGCCCCCTTTTGCCTTCAGAACTGCCTTAATTCTTCATGGCACAGATTCAACAAGGTGCTGGAAACATTCCTCAAAGATTTTTGTCCATATTGACATGATAGCATCACGCAGTTGCTGCAGATTTGTCGGCTGCGCATCCAAAAGGTGCTCTATTGGATTGAGATCTAGTGATTGTGGAGGCCATTTGAGTATAGTGAACTCATTGCCATGTTCAAGAAACCAGTTTGAGATTATTTAGCTTTGTGGCGCGTTATCCTGCTGAAAGTAGCCATCAGAAGATGGGTACACTGTGGTCATAAGGGATGGACATGGGTCAGCAACAATACTCAGGTAGGCTGTGGCGTTTAAACGATGCTCAATTGGTACTAAGGGCCCAAAGTGTGCCAAGAATATATCCCCCACACCATCACCACCAGCCTGAACCGTTGATAACAAGGCAGGATGGATCCATGCTTTCATGATGTTTATGCCAAATTCTGACCCTACAATCTGCATGTCACAGCAGAAATCGAGACTCATCAGACCAGGCAAAGTTTTTCCAATCTTCTATTGTCCAAATTTTGGTGAGCCGTGCAAAATGTTTTCCTGTTCTTAGCTGACAGGTAGCGGCACCCGGTGTGGTTCAAGGTTCGACGTGTTGTGCGTTCAGAAATGCTCTTCTGCATAGAATAGAATAGAACTTTATTTATCCCGAAGGAAATTCTTGTGCCAGGTTACATAGCGATACAGTACAATAAAATACCTCTGTGGTTATTTGAGTTACTGTACTCCAACCAGTGTGGCCATTCTCCTCTGACCTCTGGCATCAACAAGGCATTTTCTCCCAGAGAACTGCCACTCACTGGATATTTTCTCTTTTTCGGACCATTCTCTGTAAACACTAGAGATGGTTGTGCGTGAAAATCCCAGTAGATCAGCAGTTGCTGAAATACTCAGACCAGCCCGTCTGGCACCAACAACCATGCCACGTTCAAAGTCACTTAAATCACCTTTCTTCCCAATTCTGATGCTTGGTTTGAACCTCAGCAGATCGTCTTGACCATGTATACATGCCTAAATGCATTGAATTGCTGCCATGTGATTGGCTGATTAGATATTTGCGTTAATGAGCAGTTGAACAGATGTACCTAATAAAGTGGCCGGTGAGTGTAAATCGGCACCAGTACACCGCATGAGAAAGACAAACAAAACAATCTGATCACATCACCACTGCTGTGAAATAAATGTTTTGTTTTTATTTCGTCATTTGCCATTATATTGCCATTGAAAAGAATTCTGAAATAGGCATAGCACGACGTAACCTACTGTGACCTATTTAAAGTTTTCAATAAGGATGTTACAATCGTGTATACAGGGCCCAAGAGCAGACAGAGAGACACGGAGGCGTAGATATGTGTAGAATGGATTTATTGGAGATCAGATGGAATATAAATGGAACAGGGTAACTGGATGAATAGATGAAGAACAGGAGGGCAGACGGGGCAGGCAGGAGGTAGCAGGATGGGAAACGGCAGGCAAAAGGTAGCAGGACGGCAGGTTGGGGATTTCAGGATACAGAGACAGGATCTGGACCGGGGAGAGTACGGTTAGTCGCGGGTAACAGGTACAGATAATAAATCTACTAAGCCAAGAATGAATACTGACGCCGTGATACCAACAACAATCTGGCGATGAGTCGACGGAAAGCCAGGGTTCTTATACAGGGTGGTTGATAGAAGATTGGCTGAAGGTGCCATCGGCAGGACAGGTGAGTGTAGTGGGTAATTAGGCAGGGACCGTCCACCAATACCCACACACACGTAAAGCGAAGACAACGCAGGGAGCATCCACCAACACCCACAAACATAGAGAACTAGGCGGTAGAAGTGGAGGGCGTGACAAAGGAAAGCATTAAACAAAATCAAACAGGGCCTATGTTTTTCATGAAGCATTAGATTAAACAAGAAGGAAAATGTTGGAACATTTGAATTAAATATGCACTTCACAGAGTGCATTTGCAGTTGGATTGACAAAACCATGATTACACTTTTTTTTCAAAAGCCCCGTTAAAAACGGTTTATGAAACAATTTAATGCTGCCTAAATTAGTCAATATTACTTTGTAAAGACTAAAGGGCGTTGAAATAACCCCCTTTGCTCCAGTATTCATTTCCTTATTGCTTTTCCTTTCCAAAATGAATTTCTTACACTTCACATTTTTTTTAAAGGCTACCTGAGTGGTGAACAGAATGTAGAGTAACACTTTGAGAGACTTATTTCTTTTAAATTGTTTTGTGCACCATATAACACAATCACAATCCCACTACACAAGTAATCTATTCTGCCACGAATGCTCCTTACAGGACACTGTGGTATGCAAGGGGGCGTAGTTTAGCGCTGGCGTGTTAAGATAAGGGGAGTGGAGCGGGAAAATGCCTGTGATTGATGCAGCTGTAGGGGATGATTATAATTAGCCTGATGATATTTATTTGACACCTCTTTACTCACTCCACAGTAGGAGGCTGGGTACGGATGGAGCAGCAGGACCCGACATAAGGCCGACGCCAACTAACCCGAACAAATAGAATGATTATTTCTACATTTATACGCCAATGTCTCTTGTTGTCTCTTGTTTTCACAATGGCACGTTCCGTGGCTTGATCGGGTTCTTGACCGGGAAGGAGGGATTGGAGTCAGAATAATGCTGAACAGTTTTAATCACAACAAAAAGATTGCACATTGGCTAAACCACGCCCCCTTGCATACCACAGACACATTGTTGCACTTTGTACTCCTCTGTAAACTAGCCTTCCCTCAATACCAGGCATAGAATCCATGGCTGGTGCTTGTCTACAAAGCAGTCCTCAGTCTCACTCCCCCTACTTGTCACACCCTTTGCACACTCATCCCTGGGTGAGTTGCTCCTCCTTTCAGTTCGCTGCAGCCAATAATTGGAACAAGCTGCAAAAACCCCTGGAAATTATTCAGGGATACTATTATGAGCACTCTGCTGGCGCGCACCTGCTTCACATGATGTCCCCTGCATCTCTGTCCATCCCTGGTCTTAGCATAGCCCTAGTCCCTAGTACTGTCATGTGTGCTGGCATGTCATGTTTATTCCCTCTTTGCCTGTTGTCTTGTGTTGTACTACCGCAGTCTGTGCTACGGTTTGCCTGTTCCTGTGGTTTGTCGCCTCATATGTCACAGCTGCTCCCTTGTTTTTATCATTGCGTCTCTGAGATTCAAGATTCAAGTAGTTTAATTGTCGCATATGTGACCAGGCCGCCCTCACGGTTGGGACTGTCCGACAACGCCACCTAGGTTTAAAAGAGGCCGAGGAACTCTAAAATGAACCAACTTTGAAAACAAATAAAGGCAAAGAAAGCTAGGTTCGTTCCTCAGGTGGAGAAAAGGTAAAAACCTGTGGTGTGTAAAAGAGCGAACACTAACACAGCTGGTGCCAAGTAATAATATTTTATTCCCAAAAAAGATACAATAAGTGGATATTCATAAAATACAAGACAGTGCTATTTAAAACCTTCAAAAGGGACGACAGGGACTCAGGATTATAAAATATAGATCTATAGGCTACTAATTTAAACTACAATCAGCATTCCTCTCCACGTAAGTCTTTAGTAAAAGGTGAAAGGCTTGTTCTTGCTGAAGAGAAACCAGAGTCGTCGTCGTTCTCTGCTTGAAGAACCCACTCCTCCTCTTCTCCAGCCAAGCCTGCGGACAGGGAAACTCGGCGCCGGTTACACGTCCTTATCTGCTGGCTAGACGTTGCCAACCAAACCCCGGTCCGTTAGGAGACTTACGCGGAAGGGAGAGACGTTACTCTCTCCCACTGATTGCCGCTAGCGTGCGGTGTTGGTAGGGGTCTAGCAGCTCTGCGTGCCTCGATGCCCGCCGTTCTCCCCTCCGTCGTCACTCTCGTCGTCGTCCTCCTTCCCGTCGTCGGTCTGGCGTGGCGCTCGCTCCCGCCTGCTTCTCGTCGTCGTTCTCTTTCTCCCGCCTGCTGCCCGTACACCTGCTGTCAATCCATCTTAATTGTTTTGCACAAATAGGTCCCGCCTCTTGGAAGTAGTCCATTCGCTCGTTCAGCTCCAGCCTCTCTCTTCATAGGCTACCCGACCTGCCAATCCACCTCGCCCATAGCCCCAGGTGTAATTCATATTCACTGATTTGGGCAGCGGGAATGAAGTGAGGTTCACGGAGGAGACATATGCACAACTACAAAATAAAGGCATGCGGAAGTCCAATCAAAGCAAACACACAATAAGACGACCATACAGAATAGAATCAAAAAACCATAAGACTTACACATGAAATAGATAAACATAGGTACTGTAAAACAAAAGCACACAAAGTCAAAAACACATCAAACAAGCACTGCAACCAAAACAGAACAAATATGAAACTAAAGAACATTTGTCTCACTTGAGTGACCAGCTCACATCCCCCCACACTTTACTTGTGGCAGTCCCTTGCCACACAAAATCAGTCTCTGTATCGGGCCGGTGGTTGGCCCAGGTTAGTTCTGGCCGAACGCCGAGGAAATCCATCCGGCTCTACAACTGGTGGAGGCTCAGCCATCACCACAGGTGGGAACCCATAAAAGAAAGGTCCCGGTCTAACCCTACAACTTCTAAGGGGTAGGAGACAGCAATGGGGTTTAATGGGGCTTTGGGTTGTATTCTCTCCCTCTGTAGGCTGCAGGCGACACAACTCTGGTGGAGTTGACGTACCTCTCCCTCCATGTCTGGCCAGTAGAACTGTTGGCGGATCCGGGCCAGAGTGCGGTCCACACCGGCGTGTGCTGCAGCCTCATGGCTGTC
>PIJE02001227.1:0-74797 GCA_002895965.2 Coryphaenoides rupestris | reverse complement strand
TCAGTCTCTGTATCGGGCCGGTGGTTGGTGAGAATCCATCCGGCTCTACAACTGGTGGAGGCTCAGCCATCACCACAGGTGGGAACCCATAAAAGAAAGGTCCCGGGAGTCCTTGAGCCTCTGTAACCAGTTCGTTAGCTGGGACAGGGGCTTCCACAAGGGGAGCCGTACACACTTTGAGAGCATTTCTATGAAGAGTCTGCTCTCGTCCACCTTTCTCTGGTTGCACCCGGTACACTATACCCGTATTTCCCACCAATTCTAGAACAACATGGGGTTCGGGATCCCACCAAGGACACAACTTTCCTCTCCCTTTACTTGTCCTCTGTCTAGTCAGGCTATAAGCTGTCGACAATCTCTGTTGGTGGCCTGTCACCCAGTTATCCAGGTCATATCTAGGCTGTTGGGGGCCCACACCTAAGCCTACGTCTACTGGAAGTCGCAGGTGACGCCCAAACATCAGGAAAGAGGGGGTGTAGCTAGTTACAGTATGCATAGTATTGTTATAGGCATGAACTAACTCAGGCAGATATTCGGGCCAACGGTGTTGCTTATCTGCCTCTAAGGAGCGGAGCATGTTTAACAGCGTTTGGTTAAAACGCTCGGCACTACCATTCCCTGCAGGCGACTTTTTCCATTGTTGCAACAGTTTCTGGGCTCGGCGAGGCATTGATTGGCGTTCTGGCTTTCCAGGATGTACTCGCCTCTCCACATACCTCGTGACAGCTTGAATATCAGGGTCATCAGCGCATACACATACAGGATGTGCAGTGAAATGAAAAAGTGGCAATGCCCAGTGGAATGAGCAAAAGAACAATACAAATAATACGAATTGGAGGGATCAGAGTATCCACAATATTTACAGTATTTGCAGCAAAAAGAGCAGCAGGAATGAGAAGTATTAAAAAATAGGCATATAAAGAAAAGAACAAGAAAAAACATGAAAAAAGTATAGAATAAAGTGAGTACAGACCATGTATGTTTGCATGTATGTATGCCATAAGTTATGTAATAATTTATGTCGTAAAACTATGTGAGTGCATGTACTTTGAACTTACTATGTGTGTGTGAGTGTGTACATGGGAGAGGCAGTGAGGGTACCCTGGTGAGGTCAGAGTTCACAGCCCTGATGGCCTGCAGAAAGAAATTCCGTTTTAGTCTCTAGCAGCGTGACTGCAGAGGCGCTTACTTGACTGCAGAAGCTGGAACAGTTTGTTGTTGGGTGGTATCCTTTATGACATATATACAACACACAAACACTGTACGTAAGATCATGTTTCATCAATCAATCAATTTTATTTGAAGTTCAAAATCAGCATGCAGCATGGTCCCAATACACTCCACAAATACAAAAGATACACGGGACAGACATACAGCAAGCAAGTAAATGAATGAAAGAAATAAAAACAGATAAAGATAGGGTTAGGGTTAGGGTTAGTAAAGATAGAATAATAGAAAAGAGAAACATTTATTTAATGCAACGTTGGAGAGATACAGAGCAGTAAATAATGGCATTAAAAACAGCAATTAAAACACAATTTAAACACCTTAAGGATGCTTGATTAAATTAATAAAAGGTGTTAAACAAAAATATATGGAAGGCTGTAGTGCAATGATTTATATATACAGTATCAACTGAGCATCGCTTCTTTAACGCGTAGCGGAAGGCCATTCCAGCAATAAGGTGCACGGTAGGCAAATTCTCTGTAGCCAACTGATTTTTGAGTGAATGACCAGAAGAGCAGCATCAAGATAACGAAGAGGCCGTGCCAGTGTGTAGTGTTTCATTAGCTCAGCTAGGTAAAGCGGCGCAAGTCCATGCAAGGTCTTATAAGTTTAAAAAAGACCCTTAAAAGAAGAGAAGCTATATGGTATATTTTTTTTGTTTTTGTCAGCATTCTGCACAAGTTGAAGACTCATAGTAACACAAGCAGGGAGACCAGAGGACATTAATCAAGTCTAGAAGATACAAATACATGTATTAGCGCAGGGGTACTCAAATACAAATCTTAAAGGTCCACAAAGAACATTTTCAATAAGATAAAGGTCTGTTTATTAGGTCAGTCAAGCTTTTAAACAATTCTAAATACATTATTAAATTAGAAATATTACATTAAATATTAAATATATATAATATTACATTTAATGATATAAAATATATCTAATTAAATTAAATAAAATTACATATACAATTTAATAAAATAGGATCTACAAATCACCATTTTACCCATCCCCCCAACCAGTTCACACACCCACCCACTAAAGCTGAATCAAACCATCCCAAGAATCAAAGTCCAAATAAGTCCAGAACTATTGTACTTTGTGTCAAACACTGTTGCTTAATGAGAGAAGTGGCACCTTTGGTCTGTTGCCAAGACTTTGAACTTCATGATGTCACAAGAATTCTGCTTGCAGCTTGATATGACGATTTCATCCCATTGATTTTTGTGGTTCTTAGCTCTGAATTTTGAGGAAAGATCACTTCAAAATAACTGTTTTGTTTCATGGTGACGTTTCAAATTGCCACTCTTCACAAGAGCTACTAATATACTAATAGTTTCTTGGCATATTAGTAGCTAATATGCCAAGTTTACTAATGTGCCGACTTTCTTGGCATATTAGGCACATCTGTTTGGTGCTCATTGGAGGATGAACGCATATTTTTCAGTCCATTCCTCTTTGAATTGCCGATTTTCACTGTCGACCTTTCTTTTACTGGCCAGCATGCAATTTTAGATTGACTCGCGTTCGAAATCTAGGCTACTAACTGCTGACGAAACTAGCTGCACTGTCTCACTGTTCTCTTCACTTGTATAAATAAAGATGGAAAAAAACGCGGGTCTATGCATCTGCGATGCATCACTGCCATGGAGATGACAGGATGCTGAATGTGATTGGACCAAAGCAGAGTAGACTGACTCCTCACACAGACAGTGGAGCAGTCAGACATTCAGAGTGCTGCTTGCAGTGGAGAAAGCAGAGAATTTTGACTCGTTGAGTCATGGAGATGTCTTGAAGATAATACAAATAATACATATGAAAAGTATAATTTGCTCCAAGACGGTTGTGGTTCGGTCCGGATCCAGACCGGAGGCCGGACTTTGAGGATTGCTGTATTTGCATTTCAGCATCACTCAAAGATGTTTGATTGATTGATGTTTGATCCAAGATTGGGATTATTTCAAACTGTGATATGGTGCATATCAGTGGACCGAGTCACAGTACCTGTTTCGATATTGGTGAGGAAACGGGTGGAGTGTAGATCATTGATGTTATTTCTAATTCAGTCAATCGTAATTGTTTTTTAAGATTTATAGTTTATTCTGTTTTTCAAAAATACAACAAACATATACTCCCATAAGAGCAAGATACAGAAGTATGAAAGAAAGAAAAAAATACAAATAAAATAATAATAATAAATTAATAAATAAAAAATACAACAAACCAACAAACATAAAATAGCAATAACATCACCCTAAACTAAGTATATATACTGTACATGCATTTGCACATTTCAGACACCTACATATAGCTCTCAATCTGTCCAGATTCTGCCCTTGTAACAGGTTGCTGTACCACACTGCACACAGGTTTCTCTCAGCTATTGATATAAGCTAGATATGTCTCCCATTTCAATGCGTAAACCTCTCATCTATTATGCATCCTAAAGGATAGCTGCTCATACGCCGCAACCTTTCCCAGTTCAGTGAACCATTCCTGCATGGAAGGTCCCCCAGTGGTCTTCCGCCCCCTCATTATGAACTGCCTTCCCACCATGATGCTAGTCTGCATCCAATCTGCAACATGACCCCTACAATGGCCAAGCAGCAGAGGGTCCTCCAACACAAAGTCTAAAGGTAAAACCAACATTCATATTGTCACAGATTTCTCATGGACTTGGTGCCAAAAACAGAGCATGACCATAATGCATGAAAAAGAGTACCCTCTGTCACCTCCAGCAGTCTGCTGTGTCTTCCAGCCCAAGTCTATGCAATCTTGATGGAGTCCTATAGAACCGATTAAGTATTTTAAATCTAGTCTAATGCTTCATGACCTAGACTAAATACTTTGATTGTATTGCTAAGCAGATCAGAGAGAGGAGGGTTAATTGTGGTTGACAATTTCCAATAGTAAATGCCTAAGTTGTAAGTATCGCCAAAAAAATAGAAAATAATAAAACACATGGTACAATCCCCGAGAGACAAAGGATAGAATCCTGTGACAGGGCTCAATGCATAGTGCCAACTTCAAAACAGGGTGCAAATACAAAAAACAAAAAAAAACCTTATGGTCCATGACCAGAGCTAAGTCGGCGGTGCACTACATACAGCATCCACGTAACTATGGAAAGAAATATTTACATTTGTGTCACTTTGTTACCAACAGTACGTGCCTGAGACAAAAAACAAAAAAACCAAGACCGACACGGCCAAGATGAGTAGGCTATACGGCGTAGAGCCATACTTAAACGTAATTATAACTGGCGGTGGGTCATAGCAGGCTACAAGCTATACAGACAATATCTTTGCTTCTATGCCGTATGAAATGAAATAATAAACTGAAGAGATCAATAACCTTATACTATCGCCTTAAACAAGACTTAATGAGTTACAGTTCTCCCCTGGCCCTTTCAAAGTGTGTATGCGTATCAGTTTGTGTGACTTCTGAGTCTGTAAAAACTCCATGGCTTCCTTTGGGTCCCCAAATGATCAGGAACTGCCACCGACCTCAATTCTCAGTGTAGCTGGGAAGAGCAAGGCAAACTTCATCCCCTCTTTCATGAAGAACTTTCTTACATGGCGCAAACCCCTCTCTTCTCATCTGTGTCACCCTCGCCAAGTCAGTGAAGGTCATTACTTAGCTTAGAGTGTGTGTTTATAGTTCTTGAAACTCTCAGCCCAGGCAAGGCGAGATTCGCCATTTGCGCTTAAGTTTTCTACAGGTCTGCTTGAGTGTGCGGGTGTCATCTGAGAACCATGGTGCCGAGTTCATCCTGGTGCATCTTCTTCTTATAAGAGGAGCGACAGAGTTCAACATTGTATGCAAGGCACTATTCAGTCTCTGAGATTATTAAGGGATCAGATTTTGCAGTACAGGAATAGGTATAAAGGGTATCAAGTTTTTTGATACTGAACGGTTAGCAGGTTTTGTAAAATCAGTTTTGCATACTGCATTATAGGGTTTGGTTGGTCTGTTATTAATTGTAACGGGGATGATCATAACAGGGATGATCGGGAGGCTCTCTGGGTTGACGCAATCATTATTTGGACTGTAGGGGGGCTGGTGGTTTAAACAGGAGATGGGGAGGCCACTATGGGCAAAGAAGAGTAATCAAAGCAGTTAATGACTGGTGTGTAATGAGGGACCGTTGTGGGGCAAGTAATCGCTAGTCAGTAATGTGAGACAGTGATGGCAGCATGGGAAATGTTTGCTGAGATTGTTTGTGTGCCATGGAAGCTGGGATGGATACATCTCTGCTGAAAAAGGGGGCTCGTTCCCAGAAATTATTAAAATTGTCAATAAAACCCGCTTTGTGAGCCCTGCAAGCAGACTGAAGCCAATTGTGAAGGCTGAGGATCCTGCTAAAACGACCGTCAGATCCAGTGTAGGAATGGGTCCTGAAATAAAAACATATTTGCCACATTGCTTTAAAAAGTGAATGAGGTGGTTGAAGTCAATTTTGGTCAGCTCCGATTGACGACGGACTTTGTTCCCGTTTGTTCCCATATTAACAATAATTCTCTCAATGGATGTGGGGAGAGAAGGCAGAAGATCCTGTAGATTTTGTAGGATGACAGGGACCGATGCACCAGTAAAACAATGATTGCATTGATGAAACAAACATTCCTGATAATTGAATTGCTGGCTATCAGTGTAGTCGGGTGGAAAAGTCAATCAGCTCATCAGGCATATCACTTCCACCTCATTCTCTGAAACAATTAACTCCCACTTTAAACTCCACTCGCTCAACTGCCAAATTGCATCTTCACTTACCCATGTAAGACTCTCCAGTATTCCTCCGTCTGATTATTTGTACCGACCCTGCCTGTCTCTGAACTTCCCGTCTTGTCAAATCCCTGGAGAATGCATCAGCCTTCTGTCCCCGACCATGAATCCTGGCTATGCACGTCCTGGTTCCTGTCCGTCCCTGTGGCTGCTTGGCGTTTCCCGATTACAACGTCATTTCCCGGCTTCCTGATCATCCGCCTTTCTCCGACCATCCCTCTGCCTTCTCCTTCCCGGTACTTCTGCCCTGCTGGCTGCCCACCCAGTTCCGGACCTGCTACCCCAATGACTACGTGCTATGCCTTTCCCCTGCCGGTACCGCTGGCCCTATACAAACAATTGTGTGTGCGATCTTCCCAACCCTGCTCCACTCACCTGCTCCCCTTCTTGTCATCCCCTGTTCCAGTCTCACATATTCCCCAAGCTCTGTGTCCCCATTCCCCTTGTCATTGCACTTAAACCAATTCCCGTTTTGTGCTTGATTCCCTGTACCTTGGTGTGGTATAAAGGAGGGCGTGGTTTAGCGTTGGCAGGTGAAAAAGGGGGGGGGGGCGGAATGGCAAATTCCTGAGATTGATGCAGCTGTCAGGGATGAGCTTGATTAGGAACGTATATTGACACGTGTTTGCTCTCCCCACCCTAGGGGAGAGCAAAACTGGGGTTGGACGCTGAGACGAGGCCGAATCCGTAACCCTGAAGATCAGGCTTATTGATGCAAATTGTTATGCCACTGGGTGATCTTTGAGCTTGTAGTATTAAAGCTGCATTGCATCAGCCCGACTACCGTCTCTGTTCCGGTCAAAGAACCTGATCTAAACTGCGACGCGTGTCATTGCAGAGAGTTTGCTAGTTTGCTACAGGCGAAGGAGGCCCAGTGGAGAAGGGCTCTCTACCACGCACAGCTTACCGGCGGCAGCCCGCTTGTCCTACCCAGAGCCCTGCTGGACCGGCTGGGTCTCACCGGCGACGCTTCCGGGGAATCCAATGGGAGGACAACACCCGACCGTTTTCTCTGGCCCACCGACTTCTGGACGCCGCGGTGCGCTGGCTGCTCCCCGAAGAGAGGAGCTCCCAGCAGGTGGTGGCGGAGGTGGTCTGGCAGGGCTTCCTCTGGGCCCTACCCCCAGCCAAGTGGGTGACTTGCCACCAGCCGGCTTCCCTCAAGGGGGTGATCAACCTCCGACCCAGTCTTGGCTTCGGTCCCAGGGCCCCCGCGAGGAGCCCTTCTTATGCCAGGACCGCTGTGTGGGCGCTGGAAGCAGCTCGGCAACAGGCTACACGAGTGCCCAGTAATGGAGGTGGGGCATGTGCTGCATGTGGCCGCAGCGTCAGTCTCTGCTCCCAGTCCGGATGGAAGGTACCAGATACCAGTAAAGGTACAAGGGGGTATACATCAGGCTTTGCTGGATTTGGGGAGTACACTCCATTCACTGGAGTCTGGTTTCATTCATCTAAAGAGAGGCTAGTGCGGCTGAGCTGCACGGCTGCAGCGGCTTGGGCCCCCCTGGTTGAAGTTCAGTACGTCATGGACCTGAGAGCAACACTCCATTCACTGGAGCGGATGTCACAGGAGAATTTGCTGCAGGCCCAAGAACGCCAACAGCGCCTGTGTAATAGAGGTACTCGGCTGAGACAATCTGCACCGGGAGATAAAGTGCTTGTTGTTATGGTCCGTACCCGAACATCAGAGGCCAGTGTGACAAACCCAAACCAGAGAAGACGGACTCAGACACAAGTATTAGGTTCCAAGGGTCTTTATTATATTCACAGGGAACGTAGCTAGGAGGTATATAAATATATAAATATATAAAATATATATATATAATATAATATACCCCAAAGACAATAAATAATTATACTAATAATAATAATTCTATCTGTATCTATATCTAATAACTAATGAATATATATATATTAGGCGTTATATATTGTCTAAGGTTACTGATGGGGACGTCCGTTTAGGCATCAAACACCAAGCGTTTAGTCGCGAGAGGCATGGATGTCCAAACTGCACTTATCTCGCGCTCAAACGCATTTTGCAGCCACGCACACAATAACCTCATAAGACGCTATTGCCCAATGATCCCTCTGTATGTATCTTGTGCTGGTGCACCTCTACTTGCTTCCCTACCGTTTTGGAGTTGGGGGGTTATTGCATTCGAGAGTAGTTCACAATTCATTTTCACAATAGGCGCTTGTGTGTTTCTAAGCGGTTAAACAGTAAAAGGTGATGGGTCTTCACAACTTTCATGGAAACGTTTATCCGACCTTACCAATGCTTGTGTGGGCATGAGTACATCATAAGACAGTGGGGCAACATCGGTTTAGGCATCAAACACCAAGCGTTTAGTCGCGAGAGGCATGGATGTCCAAACTGCACTTATCTCGCGCTCAAACGCATTTTGCAGCCACGCACACAATAACCTCATAAGACGCTATTGCCCAATGATCCCTCTGTATGTATCTTGTGCTGGTGCACCTCTACTTGCTTCCCTACCGTTTTGGAGTTGGGGGGTTATTGCATTCGAGAGTAGTTCACAATTCATTTTCACAATAGGCGCTTGTGTGTTTCTAAGCGGTTAAACAGTAAAAGGTGATGGGTCTTCACAACTTTCATGGAAACGTTTATCCGACCTTACCAATGCTTGTGTGGGCATGAGTACATCATAAGACAGTGGGGCAACATCGGTTTAGGCATCAAACACCAAGCGTTTAGTCGCGAGAGGCATGGATGTCCAAACTGCACTTATCTCGCGCTCAAACGCATTTTGCAGCCACGCACACAATAACCTCATAAGACGCTATTGCCCAATGATCCCTCTGTATGTATCTTGTGCTGGTGCACCTCTACTTGCTTCCCTACCGTTTTGGAGTTGGGGGGTTTATTGCATTCGAGAGTAGTTCACAATTCATTTTCACAATAGGCGCTTGTGTGTTTCTAAGCCGGGGCCGTTGGTACGTGCCATTCGGTCCTTGTACGAACAAAGTGCGAGCTGCGTCCGTATTCACGGTACAAAGTCAAGCACGTTCTCAGTGGGTGTTGGACTCCGCCAAGGTTGTCCCTTGTCACCGATTCTGTTTGTGATCTTCATGGACAGAATCTCAAGGCGCAGCCGAGGTGAGGAGAGTGTCCGGTTTGGGGATCTCAGAATTGCATCTCTGCTCTTTGCAGATGATGTGGTTCTGTTGGCTACATCAGACCGTGACCTCCAGCATGCACTGGGGCGGTTTGCAGCTGAGTGTGAAGGGGTCAGGATGAGAGTCAGCACCTCCAACTCTGAGGCCATGGTTCTCTGCCGGAAAACGGTGGGAGTGTTCCCTCCAGGTTGGGAATGAGTTGCTGCCTCAAGTGAAGGAGTTCAAGTATCTCAGGGTCTTGGAAAACTCAAAATGGAGCGGGAGATGGACAGACGGATTGGTGCAGCGTCTGCAGTAATGCGGGCGCTGTACCGGTCTACGTTCCAACCCTCACCTATGGTCACAAGCTTTGGGTAGTGACCGAAAGAATGAGATCGCGGATACAAGCGGCCAAAATGAGTTTCCTCCGCAGGGTGGCTGGGCTCAGCCTTAGAGATAGGGTGAGGAGCTCAGACATCTGGAGAGAGCTCAGAGTAGAGCCGCTGCTCCTCCGCGTCGAAAGGAGTCAGCTGAGATGGTTCGGGCATCTGATTAGGATGCCCCCCGGGCGCCTCCCTTTAGAGGTTTTCCGGGCACGTCCAACTGGGAGGAGACCCCGGGGCAGACCCAGAACCCACTGGAGGGATTATGGAATAGAATAGAATAGAATAGAACTTTATTAATCCCAAAGGAAATTCTTGTGCCAGGTTACATAGCGATACAGTACAATAAAACGATATGGAAAACAACGGATTTACAAATGTACAGTTAAAATATACAAATATGTAGGGAAGATAAGATATTCCGACGGCGAAAACAATTTGGCATAATTGAAGTGAAATATTATTGGACATGACATTAAGAATATTGCACATGATCATGAGAGGAGATTAGAGGTAGTGTTAGAGATAATATTTATCGACAACCAGATAATAATAATAATATAGCACATGATAGAGTATTGCACATGACGTTGGACAGTAACATTAATATTGCACGTAATACTGAGGAAAGTAATACTGAGGAAAGTGCACATGATGTTGCTGTGTTCATTGTCTTGTAGGGGTTATAGGGAGGAGTTATATGGCCACAGGCAGAAAGGACCTCCTGTGGCGTTCTGTGGCGCATCTATGACTGAAGGTGCTCTGCTATGACACCAGTGTGGCGTGCAGGGGATGGGAGGCGTTGTCCATAATATTGAGTAGTTTACTCAGCATCCTCCTCTCCGAGACCTCTACCAAAGACTCCAATTCCATTCCCAGGACAGAACCCGCTTTCCTGATGAGCTTATTGATATTTCATATTGATATTACATATCTCGTCTGGCCTGGGAATGCCTCGGGATCCCCCAGGAGGAACTAGAGAGTGTGGCTGGGCTGCTTAGCCGGCTGCCACCACGACCCGGCCCCGGATAAGTGGACGAGAATGGATGGATGAATGGATGGATGGGTATTGCTTCCCACCTCCAGCTCGAAATTACTCGCAAAGTGGTAAGAACCCTTTGTGGTCACACGATGAGTGGGGCATGTCGACTATGAGGTGGCGCATTCCAACAGGAGGTGGCCACGCAGCTCTATCATCTCAACCTCCTTAAACTGTGGAACGAGGAATGCCCGATTCGACTGCCGATGTCGGTTCACTGGAGCTAGGAGCGAGGAGCGTGGAGAGGGTCCGAGGAGAGTAGGGGTTCGTAGAGGGAATCACAGGAGCGAGGAGCGAGGAACGTGGAGACACAGGATTGACAGGGTAACGCGGAGACGAGGAATACGCGGGAGTCAGGAAGGAGAACACAGGGAACTAGAGCCGAGGGGGTAGTACGTTCTAGCAACGTTTCATTGTTCAGGACGGGCTTAAATAGGCGCTGTGTCATGATTGCGATTTGCCGCACCTGGTGAGGCGGCGCCTTGTTATGCCCGAGCGTGTCTCGCTTGCTCGGGTGTTTCCGTCAGAGCTCGGGCTGGGATCCCGACTCGCCTGCAGTGATGTGGTAGGCTCGGGAGAGGAGTGCCCCACAACACTTGTATTGCTTCCCCCTTCTGGAGCCAGACCTGGCAGGAGAGCTCATCGGCGAGCGTCTGGTGGCCGGGCCTGGATCCACGGGGCCCGGCCAGGCCAAGCCCGAAAAGACAACGTGGAGTCACCTCCCTGTGTGCTCACCACCTGCAGGGAGAGTCATTGGGGTCGGGTGCATTGTATACCGGGCGGTAGGCAAAAGCGGGGTCCTGGGCGTGTGGATCCCCGGCATCGCCGACTGGTTCTAGGGATGTGGAACGTCACCTCACTGGTGGGGAAGGAGCCGGAGCTGGTGTGGGAGGTGGAGCGGTACCAACTAGATATGGTTGGGCTCACCTCCACGCACAGCACCGGGTCTGGAACCAAACTCCTGGAGAGGGGCTGGACCCTCTCCTTTTCCGGAGTTGCCCAGGGTGTGAGGCGCCAGGCGGGTGTGGGGATACTCGCAAGTCTGTGTTGGAGTTCTCTCCGGTGAACGAGAGGGTCGCCTCCATGCGAATGCAAGTCGCTGGGGGGAAGGCTCTGACTGTTGTGTGTGCCTACGCACCAAACAGCAGTTCAGAGTATCCAGCCTTCTTGGAGTCCTTGGGTGGCATCCTGGAAAGGGTTCCATCTGGGGACTCCATAGTTCTACTGGGGGACTTCAACGCACACGTGGGCAATGATGGAGAAACCTGGAGGGGAGTGATTAGGATGAACAAACACCATGTTCGAACATAGGGTGGTCCACAAGTGTACCTGGTACTGGACCACCTTAGACCAAAGGTCGCTGATCGACTTTGTAATCAGCAGATCTGCGGCCGCATGTTTTGGACACTCGGGTGAAGAGAGGAGCAGAGCTGTCAACTGATCACCACCTGGTGGTGAGTTGGATCAGATGGCGCGGGAGGGCTGTCAGACAGACCTGGTAAACCCAAACGTGTAGTGAGGGTGAACTGGGAACATCTGGTGGAAGCCCCTGTCCGTAATGTCTTTAACTCCCACCTCCGGAAGAACTTCTCGTGCATCCCGGGGGAGGTTGGGGACATGGAACCTGAGTGGGCCATGTTCAGAGCCTCCATTGTACAGGCTGCAGCTCGGAGCTGTGGTCACAAGGCTGTCGGTGCCTGTCGTGGCGGCAACCCAAGAACCCGTTGGTGGAAACCCACGGTGAAGGAAGCCGTCAGGCTGAAGAAGGAGGCCTTTCGGGCCTGGTTGGCCCAGGGGTCTACTGAAACAGCAGACGGGTACCGGGAGGCCAAAAGGATCGCGGCTTCAGCAGTCGCTGAAGCAAAAACCCGGGTGTGGGAGGAGTTCGGGGAGGCCATGGAGAAGGGGCAGAGTCTGAAGACTCGGGGAAAGCCTCACCCATATCCTTGGTAGAGGTCACTGAAGTGGTCAAAAAGCTCTTCGGTAGCAAGGCGCCAGGTGTGGATGAGATTCGCCCTGAGATGCTGAAGGCTCTGGACATTGTCGGGCTGTCGTGGCTGACACGCCTAGTCAATGTCGCGAGGAGGTCGGGGACAGTACCTGTGGAATAGCAGACCGGGGTGGTGGTCCCCATTTTCCCCATGCTCAGCCTCCCCGGGAAAGTTTATTCCAGGGTGCTGGAAAGGAGGCTCTGGCCGATTGTTGAACTTCAGCTTCAGGAGGAACAATGCGGATTCCTTCCTGGCCGTGGAAGAGTGAACCAGCTCTTTACCCTCGCAGGGTTGTTGGGGGGGGGGCATGGGAGTTTGCCCATCCAGTCTACATGTGCTTTGTGGACTTGGAGAAGGCTTATGACCGTGTCTGTGTATGGGGTACCGGGGCCGTTGGTACGTGCCATTCGGTCCTTGTACGAACAAAGAGCGAGCTGCATCCGTATTCACGGTACAAAGTCAAGCAAGTTCTCAGTGGGTGTTGGACTCCGCCAAGGTTGTCCCTTGTCACCGATTCTGTTTGTGATCTTCATGGACAGAATCTCAAGGCGCAGCCGAGGTGAGGAGAGTGTCCGGTTTGGGGATCTCAGAATTGCATCTCTGCTCTTTGCAGATTATGTAGTTCTGTTGGCTACATCAGACCGGACTCCAGCATGCACTGGAGGTGCATGCCTGGAGGTACTGGGTGATCTTTGAGCTTGTAGTATTAAAGCTGCATTGCATCAGCCCGACTACCGTCTCTGTTCCGGTCAAAGAACCTGATCTAAACTGCGACGCGTGTCATTGCAGAGAGTTTGCTAGTTTGCTACAGGCGAAGGAGGCCCAGTGGAGAAGGGCTCTCTACCACGCACAGCTTACCGGCGGCAGCCCGCTTGTCCTACCCAGAGCCCTGCTGGACCGGCTGGGTCTCACCGGCGACGCTTCCGGGGAATCCAATGGGAGGACAACACCCGACCGTTTTCTCTGGCCCACCGACTTCTGGACGCCGCGGTGCGCTGGCTGCTCCCCGAAGAGAGGAGCTCCCAGCAGGTGGTGGCGGAGGTGGTCTGGCAGGGCTTCCTCTGGGCCCTACCCCCAGCCAAGTGGGTGACTTGCCACCAGCCGGCTTCCCTCAAGGGGGTGATCAACCTCCGACCCAGTCTTGGCTTCGGTCCCAGGGCCCCCGCGAGGAGCCCTTCTTATGCCAGGACCGCTGTGTGGGCGCTGGAAGCAGCTCGGCAACAGGCTACACGAGTGCCCAGTAATGGAGGTGGGGCATGTGCTGCATGTGGCCGCAGCGTCAGTCTCTGCTCCCAGTCCGGATGGAAGGTACCAGATACCAGTAAAGGTACAAGGGGGTATACATCAGGCTTTGCTGGATTTGGGGAGTACACTCCATTCACTGGAGTCTGGTTCATTCATCTAAAGAGAGGCTAGTGCGGCTGAGCTGCACGGCTGCAGCGGCTTGGGCCCCCCTGGTTGAAGTTCAGTACGTCATGGACCTGAGAGCAACACTCCATTCACTGGAGCGGATGTCACAGGAGAATTTGCTGCAGGCCCAAGAACGCCAACAGCGCCTGTGTAATAGAGGTACTCGGCTGAGACAATCTGCACCGGGAGATAAAGTGCTTGTTGTTATGGTCCGTACCCGAACATCAGAGGCCAGTGTGACAAACCCAAACCAGAGAAGACGGACTCAGACACAAGTATTAGGTTCCAAGGGTCTTTATTATATTCACAGGGAACGTAGCTAGGAGGTATATAAATATATAAATATATATATAAATATATATAATAATAATATATATATATACCCCAAAGACAATAAATAATTATACTAATAATAATAATTCTATCTGTATCTATATCTAATAACTAATGAATATATATATATTAGGGCCGTTAATTCGCGGTTCTGATGGGGGGGGTCCGTTAATTCGTGGTTCTGATGGGGAGGGGTCCGTTAATTCGCGGTTCTGATGGGGGGGTGTCCGTTAATTCGCGTTTCTGATGGGGGGGTCCTTTAATTCGGAGCACCCCCGAATTAACAGACTATGAAAATGTTATTGCCCTGGCAGTGGCTACAAATATTTTTGGTTTTATATTGGATTTTGTTATTGTAATAAAAAATACATTTGTATGCTGCTTATATTTTCCATTCATCTGGCACAATACACTGCTTTTCACTTGAAAAAATCATTCAAGTTTGAGCCAATAAAAAACGTGGGATTAATCGCGATTAAGTACACAAAATCATGCGATTAATCGCGATTAATAATTTTAATCGTTTGACAGCCCTAATATATATATATCTATATATATATATATTTGTATCTAATATAATAACAAATTCTAATAAATACTACCTACACCTATTTCCTTTAATATATAATATATATATATAAATAATTAATCTCTAATACTAATCTATCAAAACCAAAATACTTAACGAAGGGTTGAGGGAGAGTCAGGGTAGTCCGGTGGTCAGGGTAGTCCGGTAGTCAGGGTATCTATCGGGGATCCGTCTGCGGGGGAAAAGGGGAATCCAGGGATAGGGGCATGGAGAGGGTCCGAGGAGAGTAGGGGTCCGGAGAGGGCGTCACTGGAGTGAGGAGAGGGTCCGAGGAGGGTAGGGTTTCGGAGAGGGGATCAAGATATTCCGACGGCGAAAACAAATTTGGCATAATTGAAGTGAAATATTATTGGACATGACATTAAGAATATTGCACATGATCATGAGAGGAGATTAGAGGTAGTGTTAGAGATAATATTTATCGACAACCCAGATAATAATAATAATATAGCACATGATAGAGTATTGCACATGATGTTGGACAGTAACATTAATATTGCACGTAATACTGAGGAAAGTAATACTGAGGAAAGTGCACATGATGTTGCTGTGTTTCATTGTCTTGTAGGGGTTATAGGGAGGAGTTATCATGGCCACAGGCAGAAAGGACCTCCTGTGGCGTTCTGTGGTGCATCTAATGACTGAAGGTGCTCTGCTATGACACCAGTGTGGCGTGCAGGGGATGGGAGGCGTTGTCCATAATATTGAGTAGTTTACTCAGCATCCTCCTCTCCGAGACCTCTACCAAAGACTCCAATTCCATTCCCAGGACAGAACCCGCTTTCCTGATGAGCTTATTGATATTTCATATTGATATTACATATCTCGTCTGGCCTGGGAATGCCTCGGGATCCCCCAGGAGGAACTAGAGAGTGTGGCTGGGCTGCTTAGCCGGCTGCCACCACGACCCGGCCCCGGATAAGTGGACGAGAATGGATGGATGAATGGATGGATGGGTATTGCTTCCCACCTCCAGCTCGAAATTACTCGCAAAGTGGTAAGAACCCTTTGTGGTCACACGATGAGTGGGGCATGTCGACTATGAGGTGGCGCATTCCAACAGGAGGTGGCCACGCAGCTCTATCATCTCAACCTCCTTATACTGTGGAACGAGGAATGCCCGATTCGACTGCCGATGTCGGTAATTGAGGAAGGTGAACTGGGGCCTGAGGTCCAAAATGTGGCGCCGTTCAAGCCGGTCCATTCTGAGAGCCATCTTTCTCTGTGTCAGAGAACCGAGGTAGCCGAGTTGCAATGATTTGCAGATGTTTTCTCCCCCCTGCTGGGCCACACCACCTCATTGAACACTGCATCGAGACTCTCCCCATCTGTCTGTTAGGTCGCGTCCGTACAGGTTACCTGAACACAAAAGGAAAATTGTGAAGGAAGATATAAAGGCCATACTGGAGATGGGAGAAGTAGAAGAGTTGAATAGTGCTTTGCGCTAGCCCAATCGTCCATCATAAGCCTGATACGGCTATTCGCTTCAGTGTTGGCTATCGCAAGGTGAATAGTGTGTCGAAATTTGACACGTATCCAATGCCCTGGGTTGACAAACTCCTGGAACGGCTAGGCACAGCTCATTTTTTTCCGACACTGGATTCATCACCAAGCTGCTTCGAGCTCATTGAGGGCGTCCTTCAGTAGCATGAAGCCCTGATGGCCGCCGCCAAAGCAAGACGATCCGCGATGGTACAGGAACAGACTCTAAATGCCATGGCAGCACAGATCCAACATCTCGCGAGCGCCATGATCATGACATCTCCACCTGTGTCTCCGTTGCCGCCAGCTCCTGCACCTTCATCTCCGTGGCCAGCTCCTGAACCTCAGGTGGGGACCCCAGAACGCTATGCTGGGGACCCCGTAGGCTGCAACCCATTCCTGACAAACTGTTCGATTTTTGTTCGCCCTTCAGCCTCACACATTCTCCTCCAAAGAGGCCAGGGGGGCCTTCACCATAAATCACCTGAAGGGCAGAGCTCGCCTGTGGGCAACTGCCGAGTGGGAGACACAGACCCCCCGCCTGCGCCTCTTTCCAGTCTTTCGCCACAAAGCTCCGCAAGGTTTTTGGCGGGAGGAGTTACGGTTCCGATGCATCTCGTAACCTGATGAGCCTGCGTCAGGGGGACCAGATGGTGGCCGATTTCTCTATTGACTTTCGCACAAAGGCCTGTCAGAGTGATTGGAACTCTTCAGCACTCCGGGACACTTTTCTCAATGGCCTGGCAGGTTATATAAAAGATTAACTGGTTTCGCACGACATCCCGCCCATGCTGGACGGGTTGATCGAGCTGGCCACCAGGGTGGATTTACAAGTCCAGGTCCGGAGATGGGAGAAGAGACAGGAGATGGGAAAGGAGACAGGAAACGCTCGCCTTTCAAGCACCAGTCCGTCTCCGACGCCAGCATCATTGATGACGAACTCGTCCGACAGTTGGGGATTGGCCGTGTCCCTCTTCCTCGTCGGTTCCTGCCAGCGCCCTTGATGGCCATCTCCTGGGGACCGTCACCCACCAGACTACCCTGGCCCATAACCTTCTGTCTGGTAACCAACATGAGGCCAGTTCTGCATTCTGCCATCACCTCTTATTCCCCTGATCCTGGGGTACCCCTGGCTTCGTTGTTACAAGTAAAATGGCGCCGTACGTGATGGCTGCCGTGTTGCGAGCTCTCGTACGCCAAAGTAGTTTTTTGTTATTTATTCTTTTAATTGCGACTATCCTTGCACAGGAAGTTAGCAGCAAATTCATTTACGACAGTTGTACACTTCTGGAGATTAGAACGACAGTCGCTCGGCGCCTACCGGACGTCCCGCCCGGAGTCGTCGCTGGACTATCTCCGCCCATCTTAGGCAGGATCACACGCAAGCGTCGCCGACGGAGAGTAAAGTGAGCCGGTGTGCTAGTCAGGCTGAGATGTCATGCCAATCGACCATTCCACTACCCACCATTCTACTGGCTAATGTACAGTCTCTGGACAATAAGTTATGCGAGCTACAGGCTCGTATTCAATTCCACCGGGAAACCAAGGACAACTGCATAATCTGCCTGACGGACACATGGATGTCGGAGGGGGTTGCCGACTCAGCCGTCCACCGCGTGGACAGAACAAAGACTCTCTCTGGTAAAGATCGTGGAGGGGGGATATGTCTCATGATAAACAGGTCTTGGTGCAACCAGAGTCATGTGCATACCCTCAAGTCTTTCTGTTCCCCGGACCTGGAGTACCTGATGCTTATGTGCCGACCATTCTGGCTAACGCAGGAGTTTACAGCAGTAACCGTGACTGCTGTGTACATTCCCCCTCAAGCCAACAGGGACATAGCGTTGAAGGAACTTTATGGGGCTATCAGCGAACAGGAGTCGGCACACCCTGAGGCTGCTTTCATTGTGGCGGGGGACTTCAATAAGGCGAACTTGAAGAAAGTTCTCCCGAAGTTCTACCAACACATCACAAGCAACACACGGGGCGAGCGAATCCTCGACCACTGCTACACCCCCTTCCGGGACGGCTACAAGGCCCTCCTCCACCCACCCATCCGACAAATCGGATCACCGCTCGATCAAACTACTCCCCGCCTACAGGCAGAGACTGAAGCAGCAACCAATCGCTGTGAAGGAGGTCCAATGTTGTTCGGACCAATCGGAGTCTATGCTGCAGGATTGTTTTGATGACGCAGACTGGGACATGTTCCGGGTCGCGTCGACAATAACATCAGCGAGTACGCGTCCTCAGTCACCGGGATTCATCAAGAAATGCATAGATGACGTGTCCTACTTAAGTCACTTCGATCTATCCCAACCAGACACCATGGAATTCTAATGCGATGTTCGCGCCGAAGTGAGCATCAGTTCTGAGTAGGACCAGCCTGCTTGAACATCTCAGAGGCTGACGTGCGCAAGAGCCTTCAAGCGGGTGACATCCGGAAGGCGGCGGCGGCCTGCCAACCAATCTCCTGGGGCCATCCTCAGAGCATTGCGCAAACCAGTAGGCTACGGAGTAACTTCGCAGACATCTTGCAACCTGTACCTGTCCCAGGCTTGTATTTCCCGAGGCTTCAAGATGTCCCATCATTCTGCTGTCCCTACAGACACCCCAAACGGTAACCTGCCCTGAATCATGAGACCCGTAGCCCTCCACCTCGATTGCCAGTAAATGCTTCGAGAGGCTTCATTTAGTTCCATGTTGCCTGGCCACGCTGGACCCATGGCAAGTTTGCTACCGTCAAACAGACTCCACCGACGACGCGATTGCACATGGCACATCACACTGCCTCTCTTCACCTGGAAAGTCGGAAGAATCTGTTGTTGGTCGAATGCTGTCTGCTGAAACTTCAGCTCCAGTTCAACAATAGTTCCTGCCAAGCTCGACACCAAGCTCAGGGGTCTAGGCTTGCACCCGACCATGTGCAGCTGGATACTGGACTTCCTGTCGGGCCGCCGCCAGGTGGTGAGGATGGGCAGCACCACTTCAGAGCCACTGACCCTCAACACGGGAGCCCCTCAGGGATGCGTGTTGAGCCCTCTCCTCTACTCCCTGTACACCCACGACTGCATGGCTATGCACAGCTCCAACGTCATCAAGTTTGCTGACGACACGACAGTGTTGGGTCTGATCGCCGACGACAACGAGACAGCCTACAAGGAGGAGGTTGGATCACTGGCACAGTGGTGCCAAGAGAACAACCTTGCCCTCAACGTCAAGAAGACCAAGGAGCTGATCGTGGACTACAGGAAGCGGAGAGGAGAGCACGCCCCCATCTCCATCGACGGTGCTGCAGTAGAGAGGGTCAGCAGCTTCAAGTTCCTCGGTGTGCACATCTCCGAGGACCTCACATGGACCACGCACACCACACACGTGGTGAAAAAGGCCCAAGAACGCCTGTATTTCCTCAGGCGACTGAGGAAATTCAACATGTGCCCCCGCATCCTCAGAACATTCTACTCCAGTACCATCGAGAGTGTTCTCACTGGATGCATCACCGTCTGGTCCGGGAGCTGCACCGCACTTGAGTGTAGAACACTACAGAGGGTGGTGCGGACGGCCCAGTACATCGTTGGAGGTGAGCTTCCCTCCCTCCTGGATATATACACCAGGCAGTGCGTGGCCAAGGCGAAACGGATTACTAAAGACAATAACCACCCCAGCCACGAACTGTATACACTTCTACCGTCAGGCAGGCGATACCGCAGTATCAAGTGCCACACGAGCAGACTCAGAGACAGCTTCCACAGTCAGGCCATCAGGCTGCTGAACAAGTGCTAGTGCTACTGCTACTGGCACTTGTGTTACTGCTAGTGCTAGAGCTACTGCTAGTGCTAGCTCTGGTGTGCTAGTGCTCAGTGTTACTGCCAGTGCTACTGCTTAGTGCTAGTCCTGGTGCTAAGTGCTAGCGTTACTGCTGGTGCAAGTGCTGGTAGTAGTGCTAAATGTTTGTGCCGGTGCTACTGCTAGTGCTAGTGCTACTGCTAGTGCTAGTGCTAGTGTTACTGCTGGTGCTAGTGCTAGTGTTACTACTCGTGCTAATGCTAGTGGTACTGCTAGTGCTATCTGCTGCTAATTGCTGGTGCTAGTGTTGTTCTAGTGTTGTGCTAGTGTGACTGTCTGAGGAAGTATTCTGTGACATTCTGTGAAAGTCAAAATATAACAATTTATATTTTATTACATTGATTTATATTTGTATTGCTCCCCTTCATATTTTTTGTATACTTTATTTTATCTTATACAGTTTTCTTTTGTTTGGTTTTTTTTTTACTTGTTAATATAGTTTTCTATTCTATTTCTATTTGTATTCTTTTATAACTGCGGTCGGCTGTAGGGCGTTTTGCACGTAAGATTTTCACTCACTGCTTATACTTGTGTAAACTGTGACGTGACAATAAAATACTTGAAACTTGAAACAACCCCCACATCGACTAGAGTACTAGGGTCATTAGGGGGTGGAGCCCAGCTTGCCACCAAGACTCTGAAGCATTAAGCATTAAATTACATCCTCTCACTGGACATTATGTGTATCTGGTGACTAAAACAGGGGGGTAAGCTTCTAGGATTCGTTCTCCATGACCTCGGCCCAGTCCTGTTTAGTGGTTGCCTGGGCCTGAGAGCGTCAGGAGGAGAAGAGAGACCGGGGTTCTCTCTCGGAGTGGCCACGACACGCACTCATGCCTTGTTTCTCAGTGGCTCAGTCCACCAAATCAGATGGACATTTGAATGGCACACATGCACTCTCTAGCAGAGGAAGAAAATTATTCCACTTCTGTTTTGAGGTATGACAAATTGTTCTATGAAAATGAATGCAGCTATTTAGACTAACATTACTGTCATATCACTGAAATCAGAATAAAGTGACATCAGTGAGTCACATCAGGTGAAAACTGATGTGCCTCAATGGTATATTTTTGGGCCTCTCCTCTTCCCACTGTACACATCTTCACTGGCCTCAATGATTGAGGCCCGCTGCTTCTACTATAACAGTTAAGCTGATGATACCCAGCTTTATATTTCTTTTCTCACAGACAACACTACAGTCTCTGCACAGATTTTACCGTGTCTCAGACATGGTTCAGCTTAGTTTCACAAATCAGACTTGAGATCTAAAGTATGATGGCAGACAAGGTCAAATCTGGTTGAATGAAGCATTTCACTTTCTTTTGCTTTGTATACACTTAGACTTATTGAAATCCCCTTCTGAAAGCTTCATCCACTTGAAGATACCGTTTTCTTTGGCAGAATGTACATATATCTCTAACAAAATAGGAAACATGGATATGTGATTCGGTCCAGCTTGATTCATCATTAGTACCGATCAAGTCAGCAAAAAATGTGGGGCTGATGATCAGCTACTGTTTGCTGAGCATCGCATCCATCTCCCAATCCTGCAAATACACTTTGTACAACATCTGAAAGGTCAGACGGTTCCTGACTGTCTGACTGTCTGACAAGTCACCTGAGCTGACTTGACATACAAATACTAATATGCAAAGACAGAGAATGACAGACTGACATACTCCCACAAATGTTTGATTGAAAAGTATTTTTCCCCACCTGAATGTGTCCTTATTAGTCTCATATTCGAGTATTCTCTCTCTCCTAGCCACAGTGAGTCTCAATGTGCAAACTAATCTGCAGAGAAATTCATGTATGTATATATTTTTTTAAGTTTCTTTGTTTCATGAAACAATATATTTCTATGCCATTAAATTAATTGACGATCGTTATAAATACATTATTTGTTTTCTTTCATAATGTAGAGGCAAATTTCTCTGGATATATCAAATTGTATGCTTTCTATAAACTGTTATAGACTGTTGGACCGAGGACTAAGATGGGAACACCTTGTAAAGAGGTTAGCCAGCTGTCTGTTACAGTCTTGTAAGTTCAAATGTAGGCTAGTTTGAACCTAAAAGAAGACTTACACAATGTCTTAATATATTCGGGTTCCACCAACTGATTTCGTTTTGAAGTAGATTTAAAGCTGATAGGTAAGAGCAGAAAAAAATCAGAAGACTGCAAGAAAGACATTTCCCCAAATTAATCGGGGAAGAGATGCCCTATTTTGTCACTTTTACTAAAATAATATTGCAATGCAAATCCTGTTTTAGCCAGTTTTCGTCAAACAATTTGTGGTGTCAAGGAGGGTATTTAAAGGGTGTGTGTGGATTGGCCGAGCATTGTGTAGCCTCACACAGGCCATCGTCTATCCCAGGCCTGGCCAACCCACGGCTCCCAAGCCGCATGCGGCTCTTTGCCTGGTTTCATGGGGCTCTTACGTTCATATCGAATTTTGTGTTTTTTTTATGGCTGTCAAAGTTACTTGTGTGTCATTGGACCTTGGCCCTGCAGGAGTGTGTGTGTGTGTGTGTGTCCACCAGCCTTGCCCTGAACTTGCGTCACCTCTTGTTTTCATCTCTTCTAAGCGGTAGGGGGGGGGGGGTCCGTTAATTCGGAGCACCCCCCGAATTAACTAGATAAAACTAAGAAATATTATTGGTGTGTGTGAGAGGAAGAGATGGGGAGATGTTCATGTGTGCCCGTGTGTATGATGTGGCTCTTTGCAGTAACACAGTAAAAAAATTGCCTCTTCGTCTCTGACTGGTTGGCCACCTGGTCTATCCTATGGGACTGGTGGAATGGGTTTGTTTGATATGAATATCCTAGCCATGGAACTGTACTAGCTGTCATGGTCTGTCTCTGTCCCCCTCCTATTTGATTATTTTCAGTGTTCTTAGCACACCCCGCTGGACATTATACACTGATCAAAAATATAAACGCAACACTTTTGTTTTAGCTACAATTCTTCATGAGTTGAAAGCAAAGATCTAAGACTTTTTCTATGTACACAAAAGGTCTATTTCTCTCAAATTTTGTTGACAAACTTGTTTAAATCTGTGTTAGTGAGCACTTCTCCTTTGCAGAGATAATCCATCCACCTGACAGGTGTGGCATATCAAGATGCTGATTAGACAGCATGATTATTGCACAGGTGTGCCCTAGGCTGGTCACAATAAAAGGCCTCTAAAATGTGCAGTTTTATCACACAGCACAATGCCACAGATGTTTGTGGCATTGTTTTGCCACAAACAATCTGTTTTGAGGGAGCGTGCAATTGGCATGCTGACTGCAGGAATGTCCACCAGAGCTGTTTCCCGTGAATTGAATGTTCATTTCTCTACCATAAGCCGTCTCCAAATTGGTTTCCGAGAATTTGACAGTACATCCAACCGGCCTCACAACCGCAGACCACGTGTCAGCACACCAGCCCAGGACCTCCACATCCGGCATCTTCACCTGCAAGATCGTCTGAGACCAGCCACCCGGACAGCTGATGCAACAATTGGTTTGCATAACCAAAGAATTTATGCACAAACTGTCAGAAACCGTCTCAGGGAAGCTCATCTGCATGCTCGTCGTCCTCACCGGGTCTTGACCTGACTGCAGTTAGTCGTCGTAACCGACTTGAGTGGGCAAATGCTCACCTTCGATGGCGCCTGGCACCTTGGAGAAGTGTTCTCTTCACGGATGAATCCCGGTTTTCACTGTACCGGGCAGACGGCAGACCAGTGTGTATGGCGTCACGTGGGTGAGCGGTTTGCTGATGTTCAACGTTGTGACTCGAGTGGCCCATGGTGGCGGTGGGGTTATGGTTATGGGGCAGGCATATGCTACGGAACAACGAACACAGGTGCATTTTATTGATGGCATTGTGAATGCACAGAGATACCGTGACGAGATCCTGAGGCCCATTGTTGTGCCATTCATCCACCACCATCACCCTCATGTTGCAGCATGATAATGCACGGCCCCATGTTGCAAGGATCTGTAACACAATTCCTGGAAGCTGGAAACATCCCAGTTCTTGCATGGCCTCCATACTCCCCGGACATGTCACCCATTGAGCATGTTTGGGATGCTCTGGATCGGCGTATACGACAGCGTGTTCCAGTTCCTGCCAATATCCAGCAACTTCGCACAGCCATTGAAGAGGAGTGGACCAACATTCCACAATCAACAACCTGATCAACTCCATGCGAAGGAGATGTGTTGCACTGCGTGAGGCAAATGGTGGTCACACCAGATACTGACTGGTTTTCTGACCCCCACTGCATATCTGTGAAATCCATACTTCAGTGCCTATAAATGTCTCTTTTCAAGATAAAACTGCACATTTTAGAGGCCTTTTATTGTGACCAGCCTAAGGCACACCTGTGCAATAATCATGCTGTCTAATCAGCATCTTGATATGCCACACCTGTCAGGTGGATGGATTATCTCAGCAAAGGACAAGTGCTCACTAACACAGATTTAAACAAGTTTGTGAACAAAATTTGAGAGAAATAGACTTTTTGTGTGCATAGAAAAAGTCTTAGATCTTTGCTTTCAACTCATGAAAAATTGGAGCTAAAACAAAAGTGTTTTTTGTCTGCCATGTGTTTCTGTTGTGTTTCTGACTGTGTCCCCACCTGCCATAGGTTACTTCCTGCTTTGTGTTTTTCCCTGTTTGTTTTAGTGTGTATCTGTTCATTCATTGTATTACTTTGTAGTCTGCTCTTGTTCTGTTAATTCCTGTCTTGTGTTGTTTCCCCGCCCTTGGTTGTCTTTATCTGTCTTCACTCCCTCATTCGTGACTCACTATTTATACCTGCCCAATCCTGTGTTCTTTGTCAGATCCTTGTCATTATGTGTGGTATTCTGGCTGTTTGTTGTGTTTTAGTCTTCTGCATGTTAGGCGGCTCTGTCATGTTTCATGTTACCGGTTCCTGTTTGCCTGTGTTTTGGAGTAAAATAATTTAATTCATCCTGTTGCCTGTGTTTGGGTCTGTTTACCCATATTCCTCGTTACTGACACTAGCCATTGTTAGCACTTTGAGGCGGCCACAGGTCTTTACTGTTCATGGTAGTCCCTTCGTGTTAGACAAGTTTTCCCTGCAAATCAAAATGCATGCAAAGCCCTTTCTTTCACTTCTCTGTTTTCAGGGTTCCAGTGTTCTGTATAGTGTTCTGTATTAGTTCTGTAGACTATGAACATTGAGGTGTGCTGATAATGCTCTTAATTTTCAAAATTCTAACATCAGAGATACGAATCTAAAATGCAAACACATTAAAGTTTCAAATGCTTGTTGTAGTCCTACAAATCCTAATGCCTGTATGAAAATGGATCAGAGATTCAGATCATCAGTGTTGAGTAATGTTACTTTTAGAAGTAACATTACATTAGATTACTGCCATTCAAAAGTAACTTGCTGCAGTGTTACCAACTGAGAATTTTTTTGTTTTTGTTCTTGTTACTCTTGCTGCTCTTTGTAAGCAGTACTTACAATACATTACTCACTGGATTTTGAGCTCTTAAGTATTAAAAGTATGGCCCTTCTACCTCCCTCTGGAATTCAGCTCTGTGATAATCACAGCAGTCTACATTCCACTGCAGGCGGATAAAATGTGCATGCTAGATGACCTGTATGAAGTAATTAATGGACTAGAGAATGCTCAACCTGAGGCACAATCTATTGTTGTTGGTGACTTTAACCAGCACATTCCTAGCCGTGGTGTTTCTGACACTCCCCGCGCTGCATTTGGTACGGCAGATCACATCTCCATTCTTCTCCACCCAACCTAACAGACACAACTAAAACAGGGAAAACCAGTCTATCAGGCAGTTCAATGCTGGAGTGAGAACACAATAACCACTCTACAGAACTGTTTTGAAACCACAACTGGCAAATGTTGTGTGTTGGTGCAGCGAATGGGGTACATGGATGAATACACACACTCTGTCACAGCCTACATCTCCAAATGCATCAATTATGTCTTCCCAAAGGTCAATGGTAGGACTTTCCCCAACCAAAAACCCTGGGTTAATGGTGGTGTCCGTGCTAAACTAAAAGCACGGTCCTCTGCCTATAACTCTGGGGACCTTGGAGGCCTTAAGGAGGTCCAGATATGATTCTTCGGAGGGCCCAGCAGAGATGCCCAAAAGAGCCTACAGGGACAAGTTAGAGCCTAACTACCATAGCTCTGTCCCCCATACGCATTGTGGTGTGGATTGCGAGACATCACAGACTATAAAGGGAGAAATAGCAGTGATACCCAGCCTGCCGCCTGTCTCCCCAATGAGCTCAAACACAACCTACGCATGGTTTGAAGGTGAGCAACACCATTCCTACAGCGAGGCTAGCTGAGGGCTAGGACGACTGCACACTGTCCCTAACCACGGCTGACGTGAGGAGAACTCTTAAAAGAGTAAACCCACAGAAGTCTCCAAGGCCAGATGGCATTCCAGGCCGTGTCCTCAGAGGGCGCGCCGACCCAGCTAGCGGAGGTATTCACCTCTATATTCAACCTCTCCCTGTACCCAGTTTGCAGTCCCCACCGGCTTCAAACAGACCACCATTGTCCCCGTACGGAAGAAACCCTCCATCAGCTGCCTGAATGACTACCGCTCTGTGGTACTGACCTCCATCATCATGAAGTGCTTTGAGCGACTAGTCAGAACCCACATTTGCTCCACCCTTCCTGAGCCTTGGACCCCCTTCAATTTGCATACGGTCCCAACAGATCTATGGACGACACCATCGCCCTTAAAGTACACACCGCCCTCTCCCACCTGGATAAGGGAAACACATACGTGACAATGCTATTTGTAGATTACAGCTCAGCATTAACCACTATTGTGCCTGCTAAGCTTGTTCCCAAGCTCAGGAGCCTGGGGTTTAACACCTCTCTTTGCAACAGGATCCTGGACTTCCTGACGGGCAGACCCCAGGTGGTGAGAATGGGCAGCCTCACCTCCTCTGTACTGACCCTGAGCACCGGAGCCCCTCAGGGCTGTGTACTCAGTCCCCTCCTGTATGCCATGTCACATATGACTGTGTAGCCACACACTGTTCCAACACCATCCTTACGTTCTTGGACGACACCACTATCCCGGTCTCATCACCATGATGATGAGACCGCCTACAGAGAGGATGTCAGGGACTTGGCAACATGGTGCCAGGGCAACAACCTCTCTCTCAACGTCTGCAAGATTCAGGAGATGATCGTGGAAGCGACGGGGGGGTCATGCCCCCATCCATACCCATTTGACGAATTCCCTCGGTGTGTTCATCAAAGATGATCTCACCTGGTCCAGGCAAGCGGACATGGCTGCAAAAACTGCCCAAAGTGCCTTTACTTTCTCAGGAGGTTTGGCATGTCTGCAAAAACTCACTAACTTTTACAGGTGCACCATTGAGAGAATCCTCTCTGGCTGCATTACTACCTGCTTCGGCTGCTCCGCTGCTGATCGAAGGGCGCGTAGCGGAGGGGAGAGAGGCGGACGTGGAGGTGAGGACGGGCGAGCCGTAACACAAATATTTGAAAAAGAACCTATATGATGGGCGGCAGTAGCTCAGGAGGTTGTCTGGCACTGGAGGGTTGCTGGTTCGATCCCGGGCTCCACCTAGCTAAGTGTCAAAGTGTCCCTGAGCAAGACACCTAAAACCTACACTGCTCCTGACGTGTTACCTTGCATGGTTGACACCGCCTTGGAATATGGAATGGGGTGAATGTGAGGCAATACTGTAAAGCACTTTGGATAAAAGGGCTATAAATGCAATCCATTCACCATTTATGATTTGTGATGTTCTGGGTTTCTCTGTTACGAAACTGGTCAACATAGTGGTTACTTGTAGTAAACTACTTATGCCCTTTTCCACGGGCACGGTACGGCGCGGTTACGGCACGGTACGGCGCGGTATTTGCGTGTTTCCACTAGCACGTAGTACCTGATATCAGGTACTATTTGGTATCACATCTGCCCCTGGTTCCAAGCCAGCCGAAGCGGTACTATTATGTGACGTCAGCGACTGCCTCCACTGATTGGCCGACGAGTTGTCGTCACTGGGACGTCATAAGCGCGCGACGACCGACCAGAACTACAGGAAGCGGAGAGGAGAGCACGCCCCCATCTCCATCGACGGTGCTGCAGTAGAGAGGGTCAGCAGCTTCAAGTTCCTCGGCGTGCACATCTCCGAGGACCTCACATGGACCACGCACACCACACACGTGGTGAAAAAGGCCCAACAACGCCTGTATTTCCTCAGGTGACTGAGGAAATTCAACATGTGCCCCCGCATCCTCAGAACATTCTACTCCTGTACCATCGAGAGTGTTCTCACAGGATGCATCACCGTCTGGTACGGGAACTGCACCGCACTGGAGCGTAGAACACTACAGAGGGTGGTGCGGACGGCCCAGTACATCGTTGGAGGTGAGCTTCCCTCCCTCCTGGATATATACACCAGGCGGTGCGTGGCCAAGGCCAAACGGATTATTAAAGACAATAACCACCCCAGCCACGAACTGTACACACTTCTACCGTCAGGCAGGCGATACCGCAGTATCAAGTGCCGCACGAGCAGACTCAGAGACAGCTTCCACAGTCAGGCCATCAGGCTGCTGAACAAGTGCTAGTGCTAAGTGTTACTGCTAGTGCTAGTGCTACTGCCAGTGCTAGCTCTGGTGTGCTAGTGCTAAGTGTTACTTTTAGTGCTACTGCTTAGTGCTAGTCCTGGTGCTAAGTGCTAGTGTTACTGCTGGTGCAAGTGCTGGTAGTAGTGCTAAATGTTGGTGCCGGTGCTACTGCTAGTGCTAGTGCTAGTGTTACTGCTAGTGCTAGTGCTAATGTTACTCCTGGTGCTAGTGCTAGTGTTACTGCTCGTGCTTGTGCTAGTGTTACTGCTAGTGCTAGTCCTGGTGCTAATTGCTGGTGCTAGTGTTGTTCTAGTGTGACTGTCTGAGGACGTATTCTGTGACATTCTGTGAATGTCAAAATATAACAGTGTATATTTTATTACATTGATTTATATTTGTATTGCTCCCCTTAATATTTTTTGCATACTTTATTTTATCTTATACAGTTTTCTTTATTTAGATTTTTTGTAACTTGTTAATATAGTTTTCTATTCTATTTATATTTATATTGTATTCTTTATAACTGCGGTCGGCTGTCGGGCGTTTTGCACATAAGATTTTCACTCACTGCTTATACTTGTGTAAACTGTGAAGTGACAATAAAATACTTGAAACTTGAAACAACCCCCACATCGACTAGAGTACTAGGGTCATTAGGGGGTGGAGCCCAGCTTGCCACCAAGACTCTGAAGCATTAAGCATTAAATGACATCCTCTCACTGGACATTATGTGTATCTGGTGACTAAAACAGGGTGGTAAGCTTCTAGGATTCGTTCTCCATGACCTCGGCCCAGTCCAGGTTAGTGGTTGCCTGGGCCTGAGAGCGTCAGGAGGAGAAGAGAGACCGGGGTTCTCTCTCGGAGTGGCCACGACACGCACTCAGGAAGAGAGCAAGAATGACGTACTAGGGTCTGACAGTGACTTATAAGGTAGGGACCCCCGTGGTCACTGTCATGACCTGTCTGTCAATGACAGACAGAGTTTCCGTGGTTGGACACGCCCAGTGGTGCTTCCCATTGTGAGATACCGAGCAAATTGTTAGGGTGTGGAGGTAAGACCCAGGCGCACAGCAATGGAGGAGGCGTAAGATCAGGTTCAAGCCCAGAGGGGCGGTTTAATAAAGTAACACAAAGGGGTTTCCACAAAAATAGTTGCCACAAAATAATAAGGTCAATGTGCAATGTGCGGGAGCTGTAGAGGGTTGTAGGTGGAGCAGGGTGAGGGCTCTGCAGGTTAGCACGACTCAACAGAGAGGGTCTGGGATGCTGGAGAGACGAGGAGGAGAAGGAGGGTGAGTGATAATGATCACAGGTAAGGCAAAGGCAAAAAACAGGGTTGGCACAACAACTGCGTAAAGTGTAGTTGGCGAGAGAAAAAAGGCACTACAATCACGAGACCAGAAAGTAGGCTCAGGGCTATACGTTACCACTGGTAGGTTATGGTAAGATCTGGCGAAGAGTGGAGTGCAGGCCAGGTTCTTGTAGGGGTTGAAGGTGATTGCAGACAAGAGACAGGTGCGGTGATTAGAAATGAGGAACAGGGGAGCAGAGCCGTGCTGTGGAAGCCTCATCAAGCGTCAGCCTGCCGAGAGGACAGAGCCGGCGGGGGACGGGGAACATGAGAGCCTGGTAGCCAGGGGGAACTCAGGGGAGCCGGAACGGCGTATGCCCAGAGGAGCACGAAGGGCGTGTAGCGGGAGGGGAGAGAGACGGATGTGGAGGCGAGGACCGTAACAGCCCCGAGGGGAACCACCTGGACGACCGACCGGGGGCGTCGGGTAGAAGTCCTGGAGGAGAGACGGGTCCATGATGAGTCGCCTGGAGATCCAGCTGCGTTCCTCGGGACCATACCCCTCCCAGTCAGCCAGGTACTGGAACCCCTGACCCCGGCGGCACACCCTCAGCAGCTGCCGAACTGTCCACTGGGGATGTCCATCGACCAACTGAGGAGGTGGAGGAGCAGGGGCAGCGGGCATGAGAGGGCTCGAGGAGACCGGTTTGATCCTGGAGACGTGGAAAACTGGGTGGACCCGAAGGGAGGCGGGGAGCCTAAGACGCACCGTCGCCGGGTTGAGGACGTGGTCGATCATGAAGGGCCCGACATAGCACAGTGCCAACTTCCTGGAGGAGAGGTCAGCCGTGGAGAGGTAGACCCGCTGACCAGGCCAGTATACCGGAGCAGGGGTGCGGTGGCGATTGGCCCACGGCAGGATCACTCGTTGGCGCGGAGCAGGGCGGTGCGGACCTCCTTCAAAACCCGGCGACACTGGCGGACATGGTCCTGGACAGAGGGGACGGAGGCCTCCGACTCCTGGAGAGAGAACAGCGGGGGCTGGTATCCCAGGGAGGACTCGAACGGGGACCTGCCGGTGGCAGCGCAGGTCAGGGCGTTGAGGGAGTATTCGACCCAGGGCAGGTCCTTGCTCCAGGAGGCGGGATGGAGACCTGAGACGCAGCGCAGGGCAGACTCCATACTCTGGTTGGCGTGTTCGGCCTGACCGTTGGTCTGCGGGTGGTACCCAGAGGAGAGGCTGACGGTGGCGCCGATCTCCCTGCAGAAGGCCCGCCAGACCTGGGAGGTGAATTGCGGTCCACGGTCCGAGACGATGTCACTGGGGAGCCCATGGAGATGGTATACGTGCTGGGTGAGGAGCTCAGCCATCTCCGCCGAGGATGGGAGTTCCGGGAGTGCCACCAGGTGCACCGCTTTGGAGAACCGGTCCACCACTCGTGAGGATGACCATGTTGCCTCGGGAGGGAGGAAGACGGTCACAAAGTTGAGGGCTATGTGGGACCATGGACGGCTGGGGACAGGGAGAAGACGCAGGAGACCAGCTGGAGGTTGGTGTGATGCCTTGCCGCGGGAGCAGACGGGACAGGCAGCGACGAACTCCCAGACACCAACTCTCAGGGACGGCCACCAGAACCGCCGGGCCAGGAAGGAGAGTGTGCGGTGGACTCCGGGATGGCACGCGATCCAGCTAGCATGGCCCCACTGGAGCACCCGGGACCGGGCCGAGTCGGGCACAAAGAGCCGGTGAGGAGGACCGTTGCCTGGGCCGGGTTGGGTGCGTTGGGCCCGTCTGACCACCACCTCGATGTTCATGGTGACCGCCCCTACGACGCATGAGGCAGGGAGGATGGGCTCAGGCTCCTCGGGGTTCCTCTCAGGCGTGTGGAAGCGGGATAGGGCGTCCGCCTTAGCGTTGTGAGAGCCAGGCCGGAAGGTGAGGGTGAAACCGAACCTTCCCAGGAACTGAGAGCACCGTGCCTGGCGGGAATTGAGGCGTTGGCAGCCCGGATGAAGATCAGGTTCTTGTGATCGGACCAGACGAGTGTGGTGTGCTCCGAGCCCTCCAGCCAGTGGCGCCACTCCTCAAAGGCCGCCACCACAGCCAGCAGCTGTCGTATTCTCCTCGGCCGGGGAGAACCGGCGGGAGAAAAGGCGCAGGGGTGCAGCTTCTGGTCCTCCGCTGACCGCTGGGATAGGATGGCACCGAGGCCTGTGTCCCGAAGCATCCACCTCTAACCACGAACTGCCGGGAGGGGTCTGGGTGGAGGAGAACTGGGTGCGGTGGCGAAACGCTCCTTGAGAGCCGAGAAGGCGGCGCTGGCCACTGGCGTCCAGAGGTAGGGGCGCAGAGTGGAGGTGAGGTGAGTGAGGGGAGCAGCTACTCGGCTGTAATTCCGGATAAACCGGCGGAAAAAATTGGCGAATCCGAGAAAGCTCTGGAGCTGCTTACAGGTCGAGGGCTGGGCCACTCGACAACCATCTTGATCTTGCGGGGGTCGGGTCGAGTAAGTCCTCCCTCCACTATGAGCCCCAGGAACTCCATGGATGGGGAGTGGAAAATGCATTTCTCTGCCTTGAGAAATAGACGGTTCTTCAGGAGACGCTGGATGACCATACGGACGTGCTGGACGTGCTCCTCAGCGCTCCTGGAGAACACCAGGATGTCATCGAGGTACAAGACCACAAACACGTCCAGCATGTCCCTGAGCACGTCGTTCATCGGGGCCTGAAATACGGCGGGGGCATTGGTGAGGCCGAAAGGCATGACTAGGTACTCATAGTGGCCCCGGGGGGTCTTGAAGGTGGTCTTCCATTCATCCCCCTCACGGATGCGCACAAGATGGTATGCGCTCCGGAGGTCCAACTTTGTGAAGAGGGTCGCCCCGATGAGGGGTTCAAAGTTGGAGCTCATGAGGGGGAGAGGATACTTAATTTTTATTGTCATGTTTTTCAGAAGTCGGTAGTCGATGCATGGCCTCAGGTCCCCACCCTTCTTCTTGACGGAACCTGGCGGCGTTGGTCAGGGAATGGGGATTGATCAGCCGACTCACCCGGTATCCCCGTGCGGGTGAGCCTACTCTTTTGGCGTCCCGGTGGAGTACACTCTGGGAGACGCGGCAGGATAGGAGGTGACTGTGTGCGCGGAGTTGGCGGCAGTACATGCAGAGACCGTGCAGTCTCCGGTGCTCACGCTCGGTGGGGGTGAGACGGGCCCGCTCCAGTTGCATGGGCTCCTCACCAGTGGGGGTCTGGGCGTCTGGAGACGACTGGGACAGGACGGACCAGACTGGGCGAAGGAGAGGAAGACGGCTTGGTGGAGACCTACTGCTGGTACACCCTCTCACGCTTGCGTACCCTGTAACGCTCGTCGAGGGTGATGGACAGGGGAGATGAGCTGGTTCAGGGTGGTAGGACTCTCCCTCCTGGATAGAGCATCCTTCATTGGCCTCACCCAGACCCCGCCGGAACGCGCTGTACAGCGCGGGCTCGTTCCAGGCGCAACGGGCTGCGAGGATGCGGAACTCTGTGGCATAGTCCGCCACCGAGCTAAAACCCTGCTGGAGAGTAGAGAGAGCGGCGGCCGCGTCTTGGACGTTGACGTTGTGGTCCAACACGGCCCTGAACTCCACCACAAACACCGGGTAGTCCTGCATGTAGGCAGCAGAGCCCTCGCGTCCCGCCATGACCCACCAGCGAGCCTGTCCCGTGGTCAGGTTGGCAATGTTGGCTATGCAAAGCGGAGTAACATGCTGGGTTGGAGTTCAAACACGTACTCACACTGCATGAGGAACTCCCGGCAGAGGGCAAATGTCCCATCATAGAGAGCCGGGGCGGCGAGGTGGGGTTTCCCGATCGGGATGCGCCACCGGGTTGGGGGGACGCGGTGATCCGACTCAGTCAGAAAGGTGAGAGGAGAGGGAGGAGCCTGCCGAGAGGACAGGGCCGGCGGGGGACGGGGAACGTGAGAGCCTGGTAGCCAGGGGGAACTCAGGGGAGCCGGAACACCGTATGCCCGGTCCGAGGCGGCGCGCAAAGGAGCGTGAAGGGCGCGTAGCGGGAGGGGAGAGAGGCGGATGTGGAGGCGAGGAACGGGCGAGCCGTAACACAAATATTTGAAAAAAGAACCTATATCGATGGGCGGCAGTAGCTCAGGAGGTAAAATTCGGTTGTTGGCAACTGGAAGGTTGTTGGTTCGATCCCCAGGCACCACACTAGCTAAGTGTCCCTGAGCAAGACACCTAAACCTAACTGCTCCTGACGTGTTTACCTTGAATGGGTGAATGTGAGGCAACACTGTAAAGCACTTTGGATAAAAGGGCTATATAAATGCAATCCATTCACCATTTATGATTTGTGATGTTCTGGGTTTCTCTGTTACGAACTGGTCAACATAGTGGTTACTTGTAGTAAACATCTTAGTTTCGTCCTTGTGAGAGTTGAAGTGTTGTGGATGTCGTGCCCTTTTTCTCCGACCCACAGCAGCAGGTATGCACATTTTTCCCCATCTTGCTTGTTTCGGAAAGGACCAGCGAACATCAGTTGGACATGCTGTTGGAACCATCAAGCGAGCTTCAGGCACATTTGCTGACATCCATTCCATCAGACTTCCACATTTTCCTGATTTACTCTGTGTTAAGTTTAGACTAAGAATTGCAGACATGTGCTGAGATAGCAAGGTTCACGTTCAGCCATATCAATATGTGCTTCTCTTTTCCAGTTTCCAGCGCTCGAGTTTGTGAACAAAATTTGAGAGAAATAGACTTTTTGTGTACATAGAAAAAGTCTTAGATCTTTGCTTTCAACTCATGAAAAATTGGAGCTAAAACAAAAGTGTTTTTTGTCTGCCATGTGTTTCTGTTGTGTTTCTGACTGTGTCCCCACCTGCCATAGGTTACTTCCTGCTTTGTGTTTTTCCCTGTTTGTTTTAGTGTGTATCTGTTCATTCATTGTATTACTTTGTAGTCTGCTCTTGTTCTGTTAATTCCTGTCTTGTGTTGTTTCCCCGCCCTTGGTTGTCTTTATCTGTCTTCACTTCCCTCATTCGTGACTCACTATTTATACCTGCCCCAATCCTGTGTTCTTTGTCAGATCCTTGTCATTATGTGTGGTATTCTGGCTGTTTGTTGTGTTTTAGTCTTCTGCATGTTAGGCGGCTCTGTCAGGTTACATGTTACCGGTTCCTGTTTGCCTGTGTTTTGGAGTAAAATAATTTAATTCATCCTGTTGCCTGTGCTTGGGTCTGTTTACCCATATTCCTCGTTACTGACACTAGCCATGTTAGCACTTTGAGCGGCCACAGGTCTTTACTGTTCATGGTAGTCCCTTCGTGTTAGACAAGTTTTCCCTGCAAATCAAATGAATGCAAAGCCCTTTCTTTCACTTCTCTGTTTTCAGGGTTCCAGTGTTCTGTATTAGTGTTCTGTATTAGTTCTGTAGACTATGAACATTGAGGTGTGCTGATAATGCTCTTAATTTTCAAATTCTAACATCAGAGATACGATCTAAAATGCAAACAATTAAAGTTTCAAATGCTTGTTGTAGTCCTACAAATCCTAATGCCTGTATGAAAATGGATCAGAGATTCAGAACATCCTCATCAGTGTTGAGTAATGTTACTTTTAGAAGTAACATTACATTAGATTACTGCCATTCAAAAGTAACTTGCTGCAGTGTTACCAACTGAGAATTTTTTTGTTTTTGTTCTTGTTACTCTTGCTGCTCTTGTAGCAGTACTTACAATACATTACTCACTGGATTTTGAGCTCTTAAGTATAAAAGTATGGCCCTTCTACCTCCCTCTGGAATTCAGCTCTGTGATAATCACAGCAGTCTACATTCCACCGCAGGCGGATAAAATGTGCATGCTAGATGACCTGTATGAAGTAATTAATGGACTAGAGAATGCTCAACCTGAGGCACAATCTATTGTTGTTGGTGACTTTAACCAGCACATTCCTAGGCGTGGTGTTCTGACACTCCCCGCGCTGCATTTGGTACGGCGGATCACATCTCCATTCTTCTCCACCCAACCTAACAGACACAACTAAAACAGGGAAAACCAGTCTATCAGGCAGTTCAATGCTGGAGTGAGGAACACAATACCACTCTACAGAACTGTTTTGAAACCACAAACTGGCAAATGTTGTGTGTTGCAGCGAATGGGTACATGGATGAATACACACACTCTGTCACAGCCTACATCTCCAAATGCATCAATTATGTCTTCCCAAAGGTCAATGGTAGGACTTTCCCCAACCAAAAACCCTGGGTTAATGGTGGTGTCCGTGCTAAACTAAAAGCACGGTCCTCTGCCTATAACTCTGGGGACCTGGAGGCCTTAAGGAGGTCCAGATATGATCTTCGGAGGGCCAGCAGAGATGCCAAAAGAGCCTACAGGGACAAGTTAGAGCCTAACTACCATAGCTCTGTCCCCATACGCATGTGGTGTGGATTGCGAGACATCACAGACTATAAAGGGAGAAATAGCAGTGATACCCAGCCTGCCGCCTGTCTCCCCAATGAGCTCAACACAACCTACGCATGGTTTGAGGTGAGCAACACCATTCCTACAGCGAGGCTAGCTGAGGGCTAGGACGACTGCACACTGTCCCTAACCACGGCTGACGTGAGGAGAACTCTTAAAAGAGTAAACCCACAGAAGTCTCCAAGGCCAGATGGCATTCCAGGCCGTGTCCTCAGAGGGCGCGCCGACCAGCTAGCGGAGGTATTCACCTCTATATTCAACCTCTCCCTGTACCAGTTTGCAGTCCCCACCGGCTTCAAACAGACCACCATTGTCCCCGTACGGAAGAAACCCTCCATCAGCTGCCTGAATGACTACCGCTCTGTGGTACTGACCTCCATCATCATGAAGTGCTTTGAGCGACTAGTCAGAACCCACATTTGCTCCACCCTTCCTGAAGCCTTGGACCCCCTTCAATTTGCATACGGTCCCACAGATCTATGGACGACACCATCGCCCTTAAAGTACACACCGCCCTCTCCCACCTGGATAAGGGAAACACATACGTGACAATGCTATTTGTAGATTACAGCTCAGCATTAAACACTATTGTGCCTGCTAAGCTTGTTCCCAAGCTCAGGAGCCTGGGGTTTAACACCTCTCTTTGCAACAGGATCCTGGACTTCCTGACGGGCAGACCCCAGGTGGTGAGAATGGGCAGCCTCACCTCCTCTGTACTGACCCTGAGCACCGGAGCCCCTCAGGGCTGTGTACTCAGTCCCCTCCTGTATGCCATGTTCACATATGACTGTGTAGCCACACACTGTTCCAACACCATCCTTACGTTCTTGGACGACACCACTATCCCGGGTCTCATCACCATGATGATGAGACCGCCTACAGAGAGGATGTCAGGGACTTGGCAACATGGTGCCAGGGCAACAACCTCTCTCTCAACGTCTGCAAGATTCAGGAGATGATCGTGGAAGCGACGGGGGGGTCATGCCCCCATCCATACACATTGACGAATTCCCTCGGTGTGTTCATCAAAGATGATCTCACCTGGTCCAGGCAAGCGGACATGGCTGCAAAAACTGCCCAAAGTGCCTTTACTTTCTCAGGAGGTTTGGCATGTCTGCAAAAACTCACTAACTTTTACAGGTGCACCATTGAGAGAATCCTCTCTGGCTGCATTACTACCTGCTTCGGCTGCTCCGCTGCTGATCGAAGGGCGCGTAGCGGGAGGGGAGAGAGGCGGACGTGGAGGTGAGGACGGGCGAGCCGTAACACAAATATTTGAAAAAGAACCTATATGATGGGCGGCAGTAGCTCAGGAGGTTGTCTGGCAACTGGAGGGTTGCTGGTTCGATCCCCGGGCTCCACCTAGCTAAGTGTCAAAGTGTCCCTGAGCAAGACACCTAAACCTAACTGCTCCTGACGTGTTACCTTGCATGGTTGACACCGCCGTTGGAATATGAATGGGTGAATGTGAGGCAATACTGTAAAGCACTTTGGATAAAAGGGCTATATAAATGCAATCCATTCACCATTTATGATTTGTGATGTTCTGGGTTTCTCTGTTACGAACTGGTCAACATAGTGGTTACTTGTAGTAAACTACTTAGTTTCGTCCTTGTGAGAGTCTAAGTTGTTGTGTTCTGTTGTTGTGTTTGTACTTATGTTTGATGTTTTTGTGGGATCTGTGGTTGTGTTTTAGATGCTGCACTGTGTTGTGATGTGATTTTGGTCCTGTGATTGTGTTTTGTTTTATGTTTTTATGTTTTTATCTGTTGGTGTGTTGAACCTGCCCAGGGACTGCGGATGGAAATTAGCTTTGTGGCTGAATCCGGCACATTTACATTGATGTGGAAACTGAAATGTTAATTGATGTGCATTGTCCCTGTTAAATAAATACATAAATAAATAAATAAGTGTTGTGGATGTCGTGCCCTTTTTCTCCGACCCACAGCAGCAGGTATGCACATTTTTCCCCATCTTGCTTGCTTTGGAAAGGACCAGCGAACATCAGTTGGACATGCTGTTGGAACCTTCAAGCGAGCTTCAGGCCCATTTGCTGACATCCATTCCATCAGACTTCCACATTTTCCTGATTTACTCTGATAGTGTTAAGTTTAGACTAAGAATTGCAGACATGCGCTGAGATAGCAAGGTTCACGTTCAGCCATATCAATATGTGCTTCTCTTTTCCAGTTTCCAGCGCTCGGCTAAGCAGCATGCACACTGCTCTAGCCAATCAGAACTGTGTGAGAAAACAAGCACAGTGAACTGGATGGATAGAATGCCCTCGAACTAAAAGGCAGCTACTTGTTAAATATTTATTTGTTCTGGGTTTTTGTATGCCTTGTTTCTCAGTGGCTCAGTCCACCAAATCAGATGGACATGCACACATGCACTCTCTAGCAGAGGAAGAAAATTATTCCACTTCTGTTTTGAGGTATGACAAATTGTTCTATGAAAATGAATGCATTACAACGTTACTGTCATATCACTGAAATCAGAATAAAGTGACATCAGTGAGTCACATCAGGTGAAAACTGATGTGACTCAAGGGTATATTTTTGGGCCTCTCCTCTTCCCACTGTACACATCTTCACTGGCCTCAATGATTGAGGCCCGCTGCTTCTACTATAACAGTTAAGCTGATGATACCCAGCTTTATATTTCTTTTCTCACAGACAACACTACAGTCTCTGCACAGATTTTACCGTGTCTCAGACATGGTTTAGCTTAGTTTCACAAATCAGACTTGAGATCTAAAGTATGATGGCAGACAAGGTCAAATCTGGTTGAATGAAGCATTTCACTTTCTTTTGCTTTGTATACACTTAGACTTATTGAAATCCCCTTCTGAAAGCTTCATCCACTTGAAGATACCGTTTTCTTTGGCAGAATGTACATATATCTCTAACAAAATAGGAAACATGGATATGTGATTCGGTCCAGCTTGATTCATCATTAGTACCGATCAAGTCAGCAAAAAATGTGGGGCTGATGATCAGCTAATGTTTGCTGAGCATCGCATCCATCTCCCAATCCTGCAAATGCACTTTGTACAACATCTGAAAGGTCAAACGGTTCCTGACTGTCTGACTGTCTGACAAGTCACCTGAGCTGACTTGGTGTTTGAGAAATGCTTGGGATAAATTATGGGACACAAACCATATGGAAATATTTATGAAAATAAGACATACAAATACTAATATGCAAAGACAGAGAATGACAGACTGACATACTCCCACAAATGTTTGATTGAAAAGTATTTTTCCCCACCTGAATGTGTCCTTATTAGTCTCATATTCGAGTATTCTCTCTCTCCTAGCCACAGTGAGTCTCAATGTGCAAACTAATCTGCAGAGAAATTCATGTATGTATATACTTTTTTAAGTTTCTTTGTTTCATGAAACAATATATTTCTATGCCATTAAATTAATTGACGATCGTTATAAATACATTATTTGTTTTCTTTCATAATGTAGAGGCTAATTTCTCTGGATATATCAAATTGTATGCTTTCTATAAACTGTTATAGACTGTTGGACCGAGGACTAAGATGGGAACACCTTGTAAAGAGGTTAGCCAGCTGTCTGTTACAGTCTTGTAAGTTCAAATGTAGGCTAGTTTGAACCTAAAAGAAGACTTACACAATGTCTTAATATATTCGGGTTCCACCAACTGATTTCGTTTTGAAGTAGATTTAAAGCTGATAGGTAAGAGCAGAAAAAAATCAGAAGACTGCAAGAAAGACATTTCCCCAAATTAATCGGGGAAGAGATGCCCTATTTTGTCACTTTTACTAAAATAATATTGCAATGCAAATCCTGTTTTAGCCAGTTTCCGTCAAACAATTTGTGGTGTCAAGGAGGGTATTTAAAGGGTGTGTGGATTGGCCGAGCTTTGTGGAGCCTCACACAGGCCATCATCTATCCTATGGGACTGGTGGAATGGGTTTGTTTGATATGAATATCCTAGCCATGGAACTGTACTAGCTGTCACGGTCTGTCTCTGTCCCCCTCCTATTTGATTATTTTCAGTGTTCTTAGCACACCCCGCTGGACATTATACACTGATCAAAAATATAAACGCAACACTTTTGTTTTAGCTACAATTCTTCATGAGTTGAAAGCAAAGATCTAAGACTTTTTCTATGTACACAAAAAGTCTATTTCTCTCAAATTGTGTTGACAAACTTGTTTAAATCTGTGTTAGTGAGCACTTCTCCTTTGCAGAGATAATCCATCCACCTGACAGGTGTGGCATATCAAGATGCTGATTAGACAGCATGATTATTGCACAGGTGTGCCCTAGGCTGGTCACAATAAAAGGCCTCTAAAATGTGCAGTTTTATCACACAGCACAATGCCACAGATGTTTGTGGCTTTGTTTTGCCACAAACATCTGTTTTGAGGGAGCGTGCAATTGGCATGCTGACTGCAGGAATGTCCACCAGAGCTGTTGCCCGTGAATTGAATGTTCATTTCTCTACCATAAGCCGTCTCCAAATTCGTTTCCGAGAATTTGACAGTACATCCAACCGGCCTCACAACCGCAGACCACGTGTCAGCACACCAGCCCAGGACCTCCACATCCGGCATCTTCACCTGCAAGATCGTCTGAGACCAGCCACCCGGACAGCTGATGCAACAATTGGTTTGCATAACCAAAGAATTTCTGCACAAACTGTCAGAAACCGTCTCAGGGAAGCTCATCTGCATGCTCGTCGTCCTCACCGGGGTCTTGACCTGACTGCAGTTAGTCGTCGTAACCGACTTGAGTGGGCAAATGCTCACCTTCGATGGCGTCTGGCACCTTGGAGAAGTGTTCTCTTCACAGATGAATCCCGGTTTTCACTGTACCGGGCAGACGGCAGACAGTGTGTATGGCGTCACGTGGGTGAGCGGTTTGCTGATGTCAACGTTGTGACTAGAGTGGCCCATGGTGGCGGTGGGGTTATGGTATGGGCAGGCATATGCTACGGACAATGAACACAGGTGCATTTTATTGATGGCATTGTGAATGCACAGAGATACCGTGACGAGATCCTGAGGCCCATTGTTGTGCCAGTCATCCACCACCATCACCTCATGTTGCAGCATGATAATGCACGGCCCCATGTTGCAAGGATCTGTACACAATTCCTGGAAGCTGAAAACATCCCAGTTCTTGCATGGCCTCCATACTCCCCGGACATGTCACCCATTGAGCATGTTTGGGATGCTCTGGATCGGCGTATAAGACAGCGTGTTCCAGTTCCTGCCAATATCCAGCAACTTCGCACAGCCATTGAAGAGGAGTGGACCGACATTCCACAATCAACAACCTGATCAACTCCATGTGAAGGAGATGTGTTGCACTGCGTGAGGCAAATGGTGGTCACACCAGATACTGACTGGTTTTCTGACCCCCCCTGCATATCTGTGAAATCCATACTTCAGTGCCTATAAATGTCTCTTTTCAAGATAAAACTGCACATTTTAGAAGAGTGGCCTTTTATTGTGACCAGCCTAAGGCACACCTGTGCAATAATCATGCTGTCTAATCAGCATCTTGATATGCACACCTGTCAGGTGGATGGATTATCTCAGCAAAGGACAAGTGCTCACTAACACAGATTTAAACAAGTTTGTGAACAAAATTTGAGAGAAATAGACTTTTTGTGTACATAGAAAAAGTCTTAGATCTTTGCTTTCAACTCATGAAAAATTGGAGCTAAAACAAAAGTGTTTTTTGTCTGCCATGTGTTTCTGTTGTGTTTCTGACTGTGTCCCCACCTGCCATAGGTTACTTCCTGCTTTGTGTTTTTCCCTGTTTGTTTTAGTGTGTATCTGTTCATTCATTGTATTACTTTGTAGTCTGCTCTTGTTCTGTTAATTCCTGTCTTGTGTTGTTTCCCCGCCCTTGGTTGTCTTTATCTGTCTTCACTTCCCTCATTCGTGACTCACTATTTATACCTGCCCCAATCCTGTGTTCTTTGTCAGATCCTTGTCATTATGTGTGGTATTCTGGCTGTTTGTTGTGTTTTAGTCTTCTGCATGTTAGGCGGCTCTGTCATGTTTCATGTTACCGGTTCCTGTTTGCCTGTGTTTTGGAGTAAAATAATTTAATCATCCTGTTGCCTGTGCTTGGGTCTGTTTACCCATATTCCTCGTTACTGACACTAGCCATGTTAGCACTTTGAGCGGCCACAGGTCTTTACTGTTCATGGTAGTCCCTTCGTGTTAGACAAGTTTTCCCTGCAAATCAAATGAATGCAAAGCCCTTTCTTTCACTTCTCTTTTTTCAGGGTTCCAGTGTTCTGTATTAGTGTTCTGTATTAGTTCTGTAGACTATGAACATTGAGGTGTGCTGATAATGCTCTTAATTTTCAAATTCTAACATCAGAGATACGATCTAAAATGCAAACAATTAAAGTTTCAAATGCTTGTTGTAGTCCTACAAATCCTAATGCCTGTATGAAAATGGATCAGAGATTCAGAACATCCTCATCAGTGTTGAGTAATGTTACTTTTAGAAGTAACATTACATTAGATTACTGCCATTCAAAAGTAACTTGCTGCAGTGTTACCAACTGAGAATTTTTTTGTTTTTGTTCTTGTTACTCTTGCTGCTCTTGTAGCAGTACTTACAATACATTACTCACTGGATTTTGAGCTCTTAAGTATAAAAGTATGGCCCTTCTACCTCCCTCTGGAATTCAGCTCTGTGATAATCACAGCAGTCTACATTCCACTGCAGGCGGATAAAATGTGCATGCTAGATGACCTGTATGAAGTAATTAATGGACTAGAGAATGCTCAACCTGAGGCACAATCTATTGTTGTTGGTGACTTTAACCAGCACATTCCTAGGCGTGGTGTTCTGACACTCCCCGCGCTGCATTTGGTATGGCAGATCACATCTCCATTCTTCTCCACCCAACCTAACAGACACAACTAAAACAGGGAAAACCAGTCTATCAGGCAGTTCAATGCTGGAGTGAGGAACACAATACCACTCTACAGAACTGTTTTGAAACCACAGACTGGCAGATGTTGTGTGTTGCAGCGAATGGGTACATGGATGAATACACACACTCTGTCACAGCCTACATCTCCAAATGCATCAATTATGTCTTCCCAAAGGTCAATGGTAGGACTTTCCCCAACCAAAAACCCTGGGTTAATGGTGGTGTCCGTGCTAAACTAAAAGCACGGTCCTCTGCCTATAACTCTGGGGACCTGGAGGCCTTAAGGAGGTCCAGATATGATCTTCGGAGGGCCAGCAGAGATGCCAAAAGAGCCTACAGGGACAAGTTAGAGCCTAACTACCATAGCTCTGTCCCCATACGCATGTGGTGTGGATTGCGAGACATCACAGACTATAAAGGGAGAAATAGCAGTGATACCCAACCTGCCGCCTGTCTCCCCAATGAGCTCAACACAACCTACGCACGGTTTGAGGTGAGCAACACCATTCCTACAGCGAGGCTAGCTGAGGGCTAGGACGACTGCACACTGTCCCTAACCACGGCTGACGTGAGGAGAACTCTTAAAAGAGTAAACCCACAGAAGTCTCCAAGGCCAGATGGCATTCCAGGCCGTGTCCTCAGAGGGCGCGCCGACCAGCTAGCAGAGGTATTCACCTCTATATTCAACCTCTCCCTGTACCAGTTTGCAGTCCCCACCGGCTTCAAACAGACCACCATTGTCCCCGTACGGAAGAAACCCTCCATCAGCTGCCTGAATGACTACCGCTCTGTGGTACTGACCTCCATCATCATGAAGTGCTTTGAGCGACTAGTCAGAACCCACATTTGCTCCACCCTTCCTGAAGCCTTGGACCCCCTTCAATTTGCATACGGTCCCAACAGATCTATGGACGACACCATCGCCCTTAAAGTACACACCGCCCTCTCCCACCTGGATAAGGGAAACACATACGTGACAATGCTATTTATAGATTACAGCTCAGCATTAAACACTATTGTGCCTGCTAAGCTTGTTCCCAAGCTCAGGAGCCTGGGGTTTAACACCTCTCTTTGCAACAGGATCCTGGACTTCCTGACGGGCAGACCCCAGGTGGTGAGAATGGGCAGCCTCACCTCCTCTGTACTGACCCTGAGCACCGGAGCCCCTCAGGGCTGTGTACTCAGTCCCCTCCTGTATGCCATGTTCACATATGACTGTGTAGCCACACACTGTTCCAACACCATCCTTACATTCTTGGACGACACCACTATCCCGGGTCTCATCAGACCCGGGATAGTGACCGCCTACAGAGAAGATGTCAAGGCCCTCCAGAGGGTGCTGGAGACAGCAGAGTGCATCAAAGCATCTACCACACACGATGCCTCAGGAAAGTACAGAAATTCTGGATTTGAGGTGTGTGATGAGTGTGGAAAGCTTAATGGTGTTGAAGGCAATGCTGAGGAGGATAAGGATGCTGATGAGTCCAGAATCAGAGGATAGAAGTAGGTCATTTGTGACTTTGATCAGAGCGGTCTGTGCTGTGTTTAGATCGCAAACCAGACTGAAAGGCTCATACAGGTCATGGGAGTCGAGGTGGGATTTGATTTGGGTGGCAACGACTCACTCCAGTACATTTGATAGGAACGGCAGATTGGAGATGGGCCAGTAGTTATTGGGGAAGTCCGGGTCATGTCCAGGTATTTGGAGTATGGGTGTGACTGCAGCAAGCTTTAAGGTGGAGGGGACATAACCAGAGGACAGAGAGGGTGGAGGGGAACGGGTTCCAGACACTAGTAGAGGACTTAATGACGGCTACAACTGAGGATAGGTCAGATGGAGAGATTTCAGTGAATGACGAGGTCTGATCTGTCTGCAGTGGGGAGACAAGTTCGAGTCCGGGGCGGGGGTGTGGGAGGCCAGCTGGTTGAGGATAGTGTCAATTTTGTTTTGGAAGAAACATAGGAATTTATTGCATTTTACAACGGTGAAGGAGTGAGAGAGGTTGTCTATGGGTTTAAGGAATTTGTTGATGGTGGAGAATAGTATCCTTGGGTTATCACAGCCGGACTGGATTATTCCTGAATAATATGCATAGTGGGTAGAGTTGAGGGTGTTTTTGTAAAGATGTTGGTGTTCTTTGTATGCCTCTGCGTGGACAGCAAGACCTGTTTTCCTGGCGTGCTGCTCGACCTGACGTCCCTTAGATTTCAGACCGTGCAGCTTGTCAGTGAACCAAGGGACCAAGTATGTTTCCTGTAATTACAAAAGCTACTACATTACAAGCTAAATTACATTTGAAGTCATTCCAGTCCTAAATGGTAGATTCAGGAATATGAAAAAAAGTATTCTACAGATTCAAGAAAAAAATTGGACATGAGCCTTTATTAAATAAACTTAAAATAAATAATAAATAATGCATTAAAGTATACATACATGATAATACTGAAATGTGTTTGTGCATCACAGTTGCATGGCTACGAAATGGACGATGTAACTATGTAACAGAATTACAGCAGCGCTGTGTTTGGTAGTTTGGACATTTAATGTGCACATTATCTGGAAAGAGTTGATGTGTTGGTCATGGGGATTGGCTGTTAATCCAGACAACATAGGGTTACACCACCACAAGCATGCACACTTAGAAACGGTAGCGAGAGTGATTCTTTTTTTTGTCATACATTTTGTAACATTGTCTAAATATGGGATTTGAAAACCAATGATCACACTAAAGTACACAGCCAACTCATTTTGTGTACACAATATGCCAACTTGTCAGTCACACCCATACATATTATAGTAAAAAATATGATGAGGGTTTATTACCCCTTATATTCTCAAGAGAAATAAACCTTGAACTGCCCTTAGCATAGATATGTAGGATATTTCCCAATTTGTTCTATTTTGAAATTAGTGCATCACAAAACAATATGGATGTATTTATAAAGAAAAGCATAAAACCATGTGAACAAGTAATGCAATGGTTCCTTTGGAATTATTACCTCAGCAGGGCATGACATTTGATATATGCCCCTTTCACTAAATCTAAACCTGCCTGGAAATATGCATCTACCTGTGCTGTTGGCCTTGACAGATGTAAACATACTGATTATTCAGGAAGTGTCAACCATTAACACTCAGAATTATCAATCAGCAAAGGAGAAAAAGAACACTTCTGGTTATCACAGATTTCTTTATGGAATACTGCCACCGTGTGGTGAATAGGATAACTTTGAAATTGAAATTGCACTGCCACAAACTTTTGGACTGTCTGGTTCAGAGAAGCAAACATGAATATATCTGGTGTTTGCATGGTCATTTTATGGAAGAAAAGTAAATTGGTTTGGAAAGTGGCATGGGTAATTAATACCGATGAATCCAAAGGCTGTATTACAGTACAATTATTCTTTACTTTAATATCTTCACTTATTCACCTAATACTGTTTCATTTAAGCCTGCGTTACAGTAAAATTATGTGATTAATATATTAACCTATTGACCTCTACAACTAATGGTCTTTCTTCAACTTTCAATATGTGCAAATAAAACAAAATATTTTCATATTATGTTAAGTTGTGATCTTAGGACAGAAATGTATGTCATTCTTTTAGATTCGTTTTTCCCATTATGTCCATATCAACCAGTTTAAAAAATGTACCTGAAAATGGACAGAAATATATTGTTTGAAGTATATTTGTTTGTTCTGGAGGGGTTGAATGCACCACCAGGTGACTGTTTGTGAGGAACTGAGGAAGGCACACTTGTGAGCAGTCACAAGTGTCTTCAGTATCTTTTTAGAAACTAGAAGGCCCAATTCCAAATCACCCATTACCACTTAGCCCTACCTCTCCAATTTGCGCATTCACGTGTAGGGTAAGGGGTCGGGCAAAGTGGCACACCAAGCAGAGACTTTTCAGAGGCACACTCAAAACTGAGTGCTATGAGAAATCTCCCAGAATGCCTTGCGAATAATCGGCAAGATGGTGGCGAACGCTGCACAAATTGAGAATTATGATCGCATTATCTACCATGTAATGTCGTTTCAGTGTATTATAGACCTTTTCTTTATAACAAGCACCGAATTACCGTGAACTTTTTATCGGTAGTATGCCGTTACATTTCTCAGATTTGCTGCGGGCAACCGCAAAAAGACACCTATAGCCCTATAGCAACTGATGGGTCGCATCAGGGTCTTGGAGGGTTGTCCCATTTCATCAGGGAACATTTCAACTCTTTTCTTAGGGGCAAGTCGAAAAGTGAAGGGCACTCAAAAAGACAGGCGGGGTAAAAACAGCCTGGAATCAGATATAAGTCTGTCCAATGACACTGAAGCAGATTTAATGGTACACGTTCACCGAATTATTATTATTAATAATAATAATAATGATAATAATAATAATAATAATGATAATAATAATAATAATAATAATGATAATAATAATAATGATAATAATAATAATGGAAATGGCACAACACTTTCTAAGCATAGACTGCTTTGGCAGTGAATGGAGGAGGACATGGCACAGGTAGCGAAGTGGGGTAGTGATGCTAACGGGCTCTGGGAGAGCCGTGCTCTCCCATCCAAACCCACCGGGAATGGCTTTGGCGTGGGGCTGAGGGGATCACTGAGGGTGGGGCAAGGATGGGGGAGGAGCCAGACATGAAAAGGGCATGGGCACACGGAACGCCACACACACTGATTCTCACACGGATGTTCTCTGAGCATGCAGGCAGATGTCACGTCATGGTACATATACTGTATATATCTATATATCTCCATACACACAGATATATCTATACATCTCTCTCGCTATAGATATATCTATACGTCTGACGACATCCTCACGCTGCATTCTGTCTGTCTCTCCGTGTCTCGCTCTGCCCTCTCATCCCTGACTGACTGACTGGCAGGCTGATCACAAGTTGCTTTCCTGGGTGTCGTTGGCGGAGACAGGGTGGAGGCCTCCGTTGCCGTGGAGCCTCTTGGCGCGGTAGGTTTCGTAGTGGATGTTGTGTGTGACCTCCTTCAAGTCCTGGAGGTGAGACCTGCCCAGGGCAAAGCACGGGTTACATTGTCACGTCTTCATAATTAGCATCATCATCATCATCTTCATCACTGTTGTTAATAATCATAATAGTACCTGATCAGGAAATCTCGCAGCTGAGCAAACTCACAGTGGTTGGGATTCTCAACTGAAAACGAGAGGAAAGGGGAGTTTAGCAGACTCTCCACTGGATGAGTGTGTAGACTGCCAGTGGGGAACCATCCCAGTGATGTGTGTGTGGTGAGGAGTTCCAGCTCTACCTTCCACTATCCCCCAAGCAGTCTTCCTTCCCAGGACCCGCTTCCCGTTGACCTGATACTCCTTGTCGCTGCCCACCACCGCTAAGGGCATGGCCTCCTGCGTCCAGAAAGGAGAGAACACAAGGGTCGTCGTCAGACAGGATGCCATTAGACTTTATCAGGCTTTTATTACATTATACATACATTACATTACAGCTTTTATGACCAAGCGGGCATTCTCCAAGGGCACTTGTTTGAAAACTACCCCGCAGAGGACGAACGTGAGTAAAACTCATCAAGAAATTGCTTTCTACAATGCTCCGCTTTTTGAAAGTAATTCCTGTGTGTGTGTGTGTGTGTGTGTGTGTGTGTGTGTGTGTGTGTGTACATGTGACTTTGAAAATGAAGGCCAACAGAAAGCGCCTCACTCGTATCTTGTCGTTGTCACTCTTGTCCTCCATGTCCTCGTCAAACTCCTTCTGGGGGTAGTACTCGATGCCCCCCATCTCCAGCTCCTTCCTGACCTGTAGCACAACGGCAACACGCAACGCTAGTGACCGCGCTCTTCTACGCAAATATTCAACCAGCTCCTCTCAAAGCCGTCTTGCACTCACACTTTCACTGGCCGTCAACCAGAAAAAAAGCCGTTGTTCATGGCCACTGGAAGGATGAGTGAAAGAGGGTTCTGGTCTAGAATGAGGTATCTCTTGAGGTATATGGTGTGTGTAGATTTGGTTCATGTCTACATGTGTCTACATTTTTGGTTGTACTTTGGCAAAACTCCCATTATATGTAGGGCCATAATATATGTGTTGTCTTTCCCTGATTTTAACGACTGCATTACAGTAAAGTTATGTAGGTGTAGACACTTTTCATTTGACAAGTATTTAATTCACACAAGAGTGCATATTTATTGAATTACCAGAAAACATTCTGTATTGTGATATCGTTATCGAGATATGAATGGACATATATTGGAATAGAAGATTTTGGCCACATCGCCCAGCCCTAATGACGTGGATTCAATAAATGGCAGCTAGAGGTAGTGCCCTCCTCTCACCCTCTGCTTGAAGTCCTGCCGCTCCTCGATGGTCATGGTGTCCGCCTTGGCGATGATGGGGATAATGTTGACAGAGTGGCTCAGGTGCTTCATGAACTCCACGTCCAGCTGCCGGAGTCTACAGGGAGGGGGGGGGGGAGTGAGAGAGAGACTGAGACACTGAAACTGTGCACAAATCAAAATAGAAAACAATCCCTGGTTTGACCAAAAGCTTTGCCTTCGCTGTTGTATTGAGAGAGCAACGTTGCACAAATGAAAAAGAAAAAAACTAATCGTCGCTAATTGAACTTGTCATTCATTCTAGGACCACTGCAGCTCTCTGTGTGTGAGGCAGATCGTGGAAAACTGGATTTCCACGCTGGAAACTGGAAAGATTTAAAAACTGTTTAACAGGTAATATGTATGACTGCTTGAACTATCAATGCTCACCAAGGGACTGGTGTTGGAAATTAGCTTCGGCTATAAACACACATGTACAGTACATCGGTCACCGCTTCTGCAACTGTCAATGTTCCTCTGTACTTGTCCCTTATGAATAAATTAATAAACTAATAAATAAAATAAATGTGGAATAATGGGTTGACAACAGTTATATTCAAAAGGGGCCACACTGACGCCCATGTGTGCTCATGTGCATCAAAACTATTAAAAATATAATGTATTCCTGAGGGCTAAACAATATGACAAAATAAATCATATTGCGATTATTATGACCAAACAATTATAGCTCCTGCAATTTGGATATTGCACTTGGCCATGATGCGATTTTGATAATAAGCCATTGTTATTATCTCTGGTTCTGCTCTGGAAGACACAGAGGTGCAAGGCTTCATCTCTGCTGATAACCTCTCCAGCAGAGCCTAGACAAGTTGAGTCAGACATGGGCACTGACAGTGAATTTGAAACAAGAGTGAATTCTCAGCAACATTAAATCACAACCAAGAAATACAGAGATTGAAGGCACGGACCCTTCCATTTGGCACGGCTATGGATGAAGTGGCCAGAAGAGCTCTTTATAGTGTCAATATAAAAATCACAATTGACATTCCCATTAGGACCTGGCTCAAAATGTGGGTAGTGAAGAGTGTGGGGGTCCATCAACAAACCAATACAAGTTGTGCCAAAATATACAGTCCATAGGAACACAGCCAACAGCACACGCAGGGCAGAGTCAACATCACAGCCATACAGCCAATATCCGGTGATGATAATCAATATTCAAACATCTCCAGTCCAGTGACCCCCCCCCCCCCCCTCCCCCCACACACTCCTATTCATATATCACTTGACCGTACATGATCTGTCCAATGTGACCGATAGAAAACAAGAAATCCCTGTCAATGTACAGGCTCAGTGGACACAGCCGGAGAGTGAGGCCGTCACAGGCTTAGAGAGAGAAACAGATGTCTAATTCAACACTGGTCAAGTGCAACCATAACCATAATATAGATCTGACAGGACTGGGTAATTGTGTGTGTGTGTGTGTGTGTGTGTGTGTGTGTGTGTGTGTGTGTGTGTGTGTGTGTGTGTGTGTGTGTGTGTGTGTGTGTGTGTGTGTGTGTGTGTGTGTGTGTGTGTGTGTGTGTGTGTATCTGTATGTGATATTGCGTGAATCCTAAAATGCAGTGGAGAAGCCACTGACATGGGGAGATGAACTCACGAGTGTCCGGTGGGGGAGATGAAGTAGAGGCAGCAGTGGACTCGGGTGTCTGGGATCCTCTTCTTCCTGGTGATGTTCACCTCCTCCTTCAGGAACTTCTCGTACTGCTCGTTGATGTACTTGCCAATGGGCTCCCAGCTGGTAGCAGGGAGGAGGCAGGGTTAACATACAACACAGCTACCACAAACAACAACAATAACAACAACAACACACCCGCCCGCTGCCGGGTCAGCGGTGTTGACCCCATGTGAACCCATGCCATGATCACCCACCAGTTGTCGTTGTTGATCTGATCCCCAAAGCCTGGGGTGTCCACCACAGTCAGCTTCATCTTAACCCCGCCCTCTTCAATGACTGACAAAAAAAAGAAAGAAAAAAAATTATCGATAAGCAAATACAAAAACATTGTTGCTTTACAAGTCGCCACGCTATGATGGTTGTCAGCAGTGTAGATGTGTTTACCATCCTACAATCCTAAACTACACCCTCTCCACAAACAAACACACAAACTCAATCCAGGTCCGACTAAAACACAAACAACCATTACCTCAGACCGTCCCCATCCCCATCAAATGTTCTATTGGTGTGTTCTAACCAGTAGCGGCTCGTCAATAGGGGGCGCTGGGGAGCCGCCCCACAGACCCTATCTAGAGAAGAAGTCTTCTTCCTGTTATGTTCATTGTTCAGGTACAGCAAAAATGTTCCTGGGCCAACGTGACCCAGTGCATGTTTAATGATCCAAAAATTATCAGAACCCAAAAAATCCTAAGAAAGATTATTTGTACCTCATTACTAACACCATTACTAACAATTCAATCAATATTTAGTGCAATGGTGTGATTCACCTCTCACAGATCATGGTTCCATTAGTATAATTTTTTTTAAAACATCTTCAAACTCTTTTATGTATATCATAAATATAAAATACACAAGTTTTACATAACAAAATTCTTTCATTTGTTTTCCATGGGGTTGTTAAATAGACATAAATAGAGATGAGACACCTCTGCTAATGTGGTCTAGAGCCTCCAGAGCTATCATCCGTTTGCTTGTGTTGCTCATTTTGTCAAGCTCTGACCATGAGTATCCTGTATGTAGCTGCAGAGTCATGTTGGTAGGACCCCCTGTAGGGACCCTTTTGGATGTTTTGTCCCTCCCCTCCCTGAGTGTGTGGGCGGAGTTTTCCCACAGGAAAGTAAAAGGTTCCTGTCAAAGTCATAATAATATCTGCACTTTCTTCTTTCACAGGTGAGGTAAGGAGAATAGGGAAAAAGAGGGGAGGTGTGTGTGTGCGTGTGTGTCTGTGTGTATGTATGTGCTTATGTGTGTTATATCGGGGTTATTATATGTGTGTTATATTGGGGTTATTATATGTGTGTTAGATTGGGGTTATTATATGTGTGTTAGATTGGGGTTATTAGATGGCACGGTGGTGTCAATTCGCCGTCGTGGTGTGTGTTGCAAAGATAGAAATGGTCAAATTATTACATTTCTGACCACTTTTAGCTCCCACTTTCACTGCCGGGTCAAATGGACCCGAGTATCTCTTTGACATAAACATATGGGGGGTGGGGGGGGGGGGGGGGTTGCAAATATATGAAATGAACCGTTTCAAATTTTAAATGTTGATTACACTAATTAAGGCTACTAAAATATTTTTCCTAGATTTTCAAACTTTAAAAAGAGTCAATTTGACCCGCAACACAACACGACACATTCCATACATTAAATAGATAATGCGAAATAATTATGAAGTAAGCTTGTTTACTTGTTCAAGGCACCAGCATGATAGTCTGCATTCATTCAAAAATGGTTCCAAATAGTTTTTTATTTATTTTTGTGCGAATACAATATGTACTTCGGCTACTTCCTGGTTGAGGGGCGCTGCCCAAATGAGCCTGTGTATGGGAGTCAGTAAACTTTTGGCAAGCACGTGACCAGAAGCTGCTCTCTGATTGGCGGCATCTGATTTTACCACCGGTCACAGAGAACTGCACCCCGGACACTTCCTCTATTATTGGCAGCGAATCAGTATTGTTGTCGTGTTCTGATGTGATTGGACAATTCTGGGGGCAAAGGATTATGGATGGGAAATGAATGTGTGTGTTGTAACATAGGTAGGTGGGGTGGTGTAGGCCAGGTGGGCGCTCAGGACAGCAACGGCAGACGACACAAAGCATCTCCGTGAGACCCACACAAAGAACGGAATAACATAACATACACGCATATAATGATACAGAGAGAGATTGTGAATGCCGTGGATGCGTGCACGGGGCCCGGCCTGCCGGCTCTACTCACAGTGGGACACAGCCTTGATGTCCACAGTCTTGGGGATCTTCTCGTCGCGCGCCCAGCCAGCGCTCCGCCTGCTCACCTGGGACTTGAACAACGTGTTCACCAGAGTGGACTTACCCAGCCCACTGTGACCTGCCGGGGGAGGGTGGGGGGTCACGGTGACAAGGAAACTGTCTGGTATAACTGGACATACTAAACGTCACCGGGTAGCCTACACCTTCCTAGTCCGTAACAGTAGAAACATGTCATATTATTGGCAGAATAATCATCAACCAATATGATATTATTGGTAGAAACATATGATGTTATTGGTTGGAACATATTTGTAAAACGTTATAACAGTTATTTGTTGTTGATTAGACTTGGATGCGAACGAAAAATAAAATGTCACGGTGTATTCTCCGCCCTGTTCATCCGTGATGACTCACCTACAACCATGATGTTGAAGTCAAAGCCCGTCTTCATGGTCTTCTTCCTCATTTGCTCAATGATGGTGTCGATGCCGATGTAGCCCAGCAGGGTGGAGCCTCCCCCGGAGTTCTGAGAAACTCCCTGGGCGTGACCCCCGCCGCCAGCTCCCAGCCCTTGGCTCGCGCCGACGTGGCTGGGTGTGTGGCTGGGGGGGTGGCTGATGCCGTGGCTGCCAATCATGACCGGGATGGCGCTGGGGGGCGGCGGAGCGGAGACCCCGGACGTCCCGGACCCCAGGGGCTGGGGAGGGAAGGGGCTGGAAGGGGACGGTGCCCCCACATGGGGAGGTTTGGCAGGTACGACGGGCTTGGGCCTCACTTCAGGGGGGACGATGTCTGACATGTCTGCGGAGAAGACGATGACAGAAAAGGATGATAGATGAATCCATAAAACATGTTGAAAATGTCGACACAAGAAGGCAGAAACCAACATTTTAAAACCATTGTCAAATGACAAAATGTCAATGACAAAATGGTGTTTTAATGTTTGCAATTGGTGCGATTATCCTGACTACAGCCCATACTGCAATAGAAAGGGCAACTATAATTATTATGTGACATTTTAACTGCATAACACATTTGAGGTCTCTGTGTATCCCCCTTGGCAACGAGCTTCCTTTATCCTAATGAGACCAGAATTACATTAAAAGGTCAAAACCGTCTATTCCTGGACAGTTAATAGTGCCTCACTTGGCAGTACAGTATTAACTGTCTGCAATCACTGGGCCCCTTTCAATCTGTTTCAGCAAAATATGAAAAATAAATGTTTTATATTCTGAATAAGAAATACACATGTGATAATTGAGAGTAGCTTACTGATCAGTTCATAGCTGGCATGCACGCACACATTCACACGGGGGACGGCGGGAGCAGCAACTGTTGGTGCTGATGTCTGAGTAGGCAGACGGTTACAACATCAGGCGGTGATGTTGAGCCACGATGTGCAGAAGATGAATTACCTCCTCGGACGCACAGATAAGTACACATGCCGTCCATCACACTGGCTCGTTACGGTGCCCTCTGTGTGTGTGTGTGTGTTCACTCAGACACGTGTACGCGGAGGCGCTGCTCCAGTATAAATATCGCATCAAAGGTCACCAACGATTCTGTTTTCTCCATTGTCCGCCGGGGACACAATGATGATGCTCTGATTTTTGTTCTGCCAAACCCCCCCACCCCCCCCCCCGTGTGGGCCGGTCGCCAGAGTAGCTCTCGTCACTCGAGATAGTGCACCGCTAAGCAACGTCGCCATTTCACACAAATCCACGCGTTATTTTCCCTCCCCCCCCTCTCTGCGTTGTTCTGCTGCACCTGAGATGTGACGTTCAACATTGATCAACCAACCCATTGATCACAACCCATTGATCACAACCCGTTGATCACAACCCATTGTCCATCTGCATCCATGCACGCCTGCCACGGCCACGGACACATTTAGCAGCAGCAGCTCCGAGCTAGCCGATATTAGCCAGCTAGCGGGGTGGCGCATCCTCCTCGGGGTTTTAACGCCAGCAAGCAGGCGACGTCGTGCTGAAGGACTTACCAGTGATAGACCGCCACACACCCGCGGGGACGCTGCTATACTGGGATGCTGGAGGACAACACTCAGCGACGCCCAAAAACGGAGAGACAACAACACCGAGACAATGGTCATGTGATAGGTACGGGCACCTCTCTCCCGCTCTCCCTTCTGGACGAGACCCCCTCCTTTATTCGTTGCCAAGGCAACAAGAGGAGAGGGAGGCAAAGATGCAGCGCGCATGCCCAGTGTTACCGCCGTCAAGAGAGTTCATTCTAGACGTCCGCGCTCGTCTCCTTTTGGAAAGTCTTTGAAATATGGTACATTCCTGCGGGAGTACACTGTGGCTAAATATTACCTTTTAAGTGTAATTCAGTGTGATTCCCCAAAATGTATTCTGCAAGCGATACTGTGTATTAAAATGCATCATCTGGCATGACTGATTTTCTGATTTTGTTTTGGTTTCTTGTGTTAATGCTTACAGTGGCTTCCATGACAAACTAATATTAAACGTGTTGGTCGTATTTTGTAAAAAAAAAATTAATAAAAAAGGACTTTTCAAGACACCTACATCTCTTTACATTGTGTGTGTGTTTGTGTGTGTACCTGTGTGTATCCACAGTCTACCAGTGGATGAAAAAATGAAAACTAAATTCTGTTAATACAAATGCAAAAAGCAAAAGCAAAAATGACAAAACAAAGCTCTTTAAAAAATAATCTACTCACGTTCTATGGCTCTGTTGTTGCTCTTGTGCACATCCCTGGGTTCATTCTCTGCATGCTTTCTCTGTTTATGTGAAGTATGTGACGCACATTTTTCATTCGTCGCCCAGCTGATAGTCACTACAACATCTACCACTAACATTTCACCTCCGCATGTGTGCTACTGATAAGGACCCCCCTCGCCCCTCCCCCCTCAGCCATCCCACTCAACGGTTTCCTTTCCTGTATTTTCCTGTAAATCTATATCCCCTGCAGAATACATTTGGGGAAATAAAGTTAGATACGGGAAATAAAGACTAAAAGGGAATATTTGCCTATATTTACAGTGTACTCCCGCAGACATTTGCTGGCATTCTCTGTACCCATACTCACCCATCGACACATAGACTGAACTAGGGCTGTACATGGTGACGTAATAGGGCTCCTCTGGGTCCTCTGTGATAGGTGCACCACTTGGCAGGAGGTCAGTCTGTTTGTGTGGCGCTGGGCTCGTTGCTGCCCTGTCAACTTCTGTCTGGTGGCCGGTTTCCCATGGCTGTGATGCCATTTTGCAGAGCTCATTTGAGCCCGTGCCAGTTCTATTGAATGGGTCCCACTCTGTTGACGAAAGCCAGCTTACAGCACACTTTTCAGAGGAATATACTGGTAGCTGTGTTGGCCCCCCATGATCATGTGGTCTTATACATTTTAATTGACTGGGTTCCAGGTAACTAGAGGTTACTCTCTGATTGTTAGCACTTTTCACGGGTAATTCTGTCAGATCCAACCTATCCAATTGATTTATTTTTTTCTCTGGTGAGTTGCATTGAACAGACACTGGTTTGGACAGATTTAAAGGCAGAATTTGAGAGGCCTCTTGAGTTTGGTTTAGCACAAGGTATGGTTGTTCTTTTGATTTATTTGATTCACTTTGTTTAGAGTCCCTTTCTGGTGCGTCCTGATGCAGTGAAGTTTCATCTGCCATTTCCGTCATTATATTTAGTATTCCAGACCAAATCTCATGTCTTCTCAAGGCTTTAATATCGCTAGACGTGCAAGAGTTTTTGGCGGCAGTAACCTTCACAGGACATTCCTCCACCTGGGACCTCTGAGTCTTAGAGTCTGTTGTGAACTTCCACGTTTCAGGAACACTTTTGGTCAAGGTACACTGCGTGTTCTCCAGATAGTTTGCATACTTCTTTGGGAGTCTGAGGTTTGATAAACTGTGTGATCCAATATGAAACGCAGAGTTGCATTCTTTCCCAATATACTCTTCAGGTTCTGATTGAGTGCATTCTTTTTCTGCCGTTTGAAGACTTGAGGCTATTTTAGAAACATTTGGCCTCGTAATTTCTGGTTTATCAAGAAAGAAATGTCCATTATCCTTTACTTTCATAATACTTGTCTTGCATTGCAATGGCCAAAGATTCTTAGATGTCATACCACAGACAGTGTGATGTGTCTCTTTGCTGAATGCATTCCTGTATGGCCCTCTACTACACTCAGATCGTGTGAAGTTCACCAGAATATCCTGGTCAAGAACGTCTGTTGTTGCTCCCTCTAGGGACTTGCGTTTGGCGGGCAGTGGCAGGTCTCTGGTATTAGAGTTCACAATAGATTGAACTCCTCTTTTCTCGGCTACGACCGGAATTGTCTTGCGTTTTGCTCCTTGGCTCCCCGGCAGCATCATTTTACACAGGAGTGTTGGAGAGAGATTAGGTGGAATTATAGGGACCGTCAGACTTGGAGATAGGCTTGGTTTTGTCTGCGTCACAGAGTGTAAAGCAGAACAATGGCTCTGTGAGTCTGCGGCATTCGAGAAGCTGTTTGCTGGCTTTGGTTTCACGGCAGGGGGAGTCCGAGACGGGTTTGGTCTGGAGACAGGAGAAAGGAGACAGATGCTGGGCTTTTGAGAAACTGTTGCAGAGGTGTGTGATTTGGACTTAGTCCTGGGAAGTGTTGCAGGTCTATTCTCTTTGGTCATACGTGATTCATCCAAGTATGGCTTCTGATTATTCTTTATTGAAACTGAGTCTTTAGTGGAACGAATCACATCCAAACATCTGGAGCTTTTTAAGGGAAGAGAGAGAAAAACAAGTGTTAGGTTTGGTCATTAATAAGTGAGACAGATGCCATCTTCAAAATGTGGCTGCTAGTCAAAGGGGTGAATGTACCTGTCATGGGTCGAATAAAACTGTCTTGGGTAGTTTTTTTCTGAGACCAGTGGAGCATCCTGAAAAGAGGGGAGTTGGATGGCTTTCCTTTTGATGAGCGGAGAAGAGAGAGAAAAGGGAAGTGATGAATGTTTCCTCGGGGGTTCAGGGGACGAAGACGAAGGCAGGGAGAGCTTCGGTTTGACATGGTTCACGTCACTCATGCTGGCTTGATTGAGCGAGGGGTGGGAAAGGACCCTTCAAAGATGGAATCTTTGTTGTATTCAGTTCGGGGAAAAGGAATGTACCAAAAAAGTTTAGAACCAATAAATGCAGCAAACACAATCATCACTTGAGTCACATTTCAACATACTGTATCAATTACTTACATTTTTTATTAAAATAGGTTTTAATTGAAAACCAAAACAAAATCAGTTTAAAATAATACTAAATGAGAAGAAAGATGGGGGAAGTGGACTGACCTGCAATGTTGTCCTGCAGCTGTCTCGATAGTTGACTGTATGTCAGAAACTCAAGGAGTTTTGGACCAGGAGCCGTAGGAGTTCCTGGCTGTGGAGCGGCATTCCTCCCATTCTTCTGCTGTGAAGCCACTCTGTCAGACTCACCCACCCGCCATTTCTCTCACGTCTCACCGCCACCCCCGTCAATCTACTGGCCATATCCATCTTGTTTATTGTGTATTTGTGTTTTCTTCTCAGATAAAGTGTAAAGCAAGAGCCCCACTGCCATTTCAGTCAGACGTGGAAAGAAGAGCAGCCGGAAAATAAGTACATCTGAGACCTTTTTGTTTATTTTCATGTGTGAAGCATCTGGGTGCTGTGGGCTGCAGCAGATTACTCACAATGTGGCTCATAGAAGAACAATGGAACATAGGCTTTTTTTTTCTGAAACCAAATTGGTCCATGCGGAAAAATATGGCACCTTAAACACATTGTTTATTTTGGCACATAAAAATGACTATTGCCACAGTGACACTAACAACCCACATGCTGTCTAGACGACAGCAGCTGCAGGGATGATGGTTCATCCTCTCATTGTCACAACAAAGTCCTTGCACTTTCTCACTTTCTCTTTGAATTGTTTTGAGCAGTCTCAAGGGATTGTCAAGTTACAAAATTATTGAATGCAAAATTTGGCACAAATATAAGAATTTACATCACATATAATTCGTATATCAAATCCTCCTCTCTGGGCCTTTGTTTTAATGGACCTTTCCTGAAAGCCTCTTGGCCCTTGGCCAAGCCTCTTGGCCCCAAGTCTATAAGAGGTGAGAGAAAGGGTGTAAAATGGCTGCATTTCTTCTCCAGTGTCCATCTCTGTCTCTCTCGTAACAGTGCTGGCCACCATCCTACGAGTCCTGGCAACCCTGCTGCACAGATGGCCATCCTCCACAGTGCCTCTTCTTCCCGCTCATATGAGGGCATTGGTGTCATCGTCCCTGCAGTTCACACTGGCCACCAGTGGGTGGTGCCGGACCGTCCTGCTGCTCCACTTGTGGGCATCTTGTAGCCCGGGCTCCAGGAAGTAGAGGCATGCGCCAAAGCCCGCCAGCACCAGCACCGACACCAGCAGGTAGAAGGGCACAAACCAGTCCAAGAACAACCAAGACATACTGGTTTTGAGGGAGAATGGTAAAGGAGGGAAAATGAAGGGACAATGAAGGAACAGACAAATGTGGGGGTCAGTCAATGCTACTACATGTCTACCTTGAGGCTTAACAATCTCAAACATGTCATTTACATGACATGTTATTTACATTAGGCCTACAATAGCCATTACCCGGCCAATTAATATGGGTGTGTTAATGTGTATTCAGTCTCCTTCATATAGCCGACCAACTGTTATTACTCTGTGTACATTAGATTGGTTGTGCTGAGAATACACATCACACATCGGAACACATCTGAACAGCACAACACCAACGTCTCTTAGCCTACGACTCTGTCTATAAAAAGCTGACAAGTGAGCAGAGCTGCATACCTGGAGATGCAGCCGGCCAAAAAGCAATGGACGCTTTTGGGGTTCGATCCCGGGGACGCTGCGACAGAATCGCAGGTGCTCGTGGTCTCCGGGAGGCGCGAGAGACAGCAGCTGCGTGCAGGAGCCTCATCCCGCTCTCGGCTCTGACGTTCAAAGGAGGGATTGGGGTTGCCATGACAACAGCCCTGCTGGTAAGGGGAGAGGACTGGGCAGTGGGAGGGAAACTTATGTAACTATGCTTTTCCCTTCTGCTTTTTTTAAGGAGTATTATGAGAGGGATCGGTGGGTGCGTGGGCGGGCGGGGGGAGCCAGACCTTTGAGATGTCACAGTGGATGCTCCTCGCCGCCTTGACACTCATTGCATTAAATTGACTCCACACCACTTAACATAGAGGTCATCGCAGTTTATGTGGCACAGAGGATATTTTACAGAGTGCAGCCAGTTCAGCCATATCCGACCTTCTGACTCGCTGCAGTGTTTTATGGAGTCAGTTTCCAGAGTATTTTTTTCTCTCATAGCTGAGAGAAAAGAAAACACAGCAGACAATGGCTGGAATACGACCTACTTAAAACCGTAACATTTCAGACATTAGCCTATTTACATGATATCTCCCAGAAGAATCTTATTAGGACAACACACGCCAAATGACTTCCAGGTGCACTGTGATGAGCAACATTTTATCTGAGACAACCCTAGAACTAGTGGCCATGGGCATGAAAGATGCAGACAGTTTCAAACTGATGCCATAGGTTGAATTCCACATCATGTTGTCAAATGTCCTCGGAAATCTCAGAAGGAGGCTACTACTATGCTATAGCAGAACATGCACAGAGCCTGGGCCGGAAACCGAAAGCTTCTCACATCGTTTCACATGTGAGACGTGGAAGAACATGTTTCATTTCTTTAGCCTAGCTTATGGTATTGTAGAGTGTGTGTAGTTGGCGGCTGATTTAAGAAGCCTCACCTGGCCCGAGTCAGGCTGATTAGACTAGGGCTGGGTGAGGCTGCAGATCTGTTGGCCATTGGCTAATCAAGGCACACATGATAAACCAGCCATCCACACAAACACACTCACTAACCACGTAACCCTGCCACATGCCACCTAAGTGGCTTTTCTGGGGCTCCTTGTATAACCAGGACACAGATTTTGTAAAGCGGTTGTTGTAATGTTGTAAACTGTTTTGCAGGTGGAAAATGCTAACAGGTTAGTGCTCCTTGAGTGTGCACCATGTGGAGTAAAGCTCCAGTCGATTTCAAATAGATAATCACAATACAATATCAATATTGTTCGATAGTCTCGGAAAATGTAACATTTGATAATTAACTTATCATAAACAATGCGTTGAATACATAAACATACATTTGTTTTATCGTGAAACAGACAACTTGTACAACAACAAGTTGTCTATTTCACGAGAAAACAAATGTATGTTCAACAAACCATCACTGTCTGCAAGACAATGCAAACAAAATAATGCATAACACTTGCCTTTAAATGGTCACTTTGTGAAACTAATCTATAGAAGCCCTATAGAAGGCATCTTAAGTCAAAATATGCCTGTGAAAGAAATTCTGTAATAAATTAAGCAATACATATTTAAATAAATGTAAATATAAAAGTCAATATAGGTCAGTAAAAAGATATTTTTATGTAAAAAGGACGTTCTTTAAAAGGAGTACTTTTCAATGTCAGGGGATTTCACAATTCAACATTTATTTATTTATTATTTCCTAGACTTATTTCCTGATGCCACATACATTTCCCTGCTATTTTTTATTTCTCTTATATTCAAATTAAGGGGGCATGGTTATCTCACAGATTCAGACCACAACAACAGCACCAGAACAGCACTGGCGTCACTGAATAGAAAGCAGCACTGACCAGGGGACAGTGAATGGTAGGCTACATGGTACCTGCCTGTGTTCTTCTGAGGAGCCCTACACTGTAAAAAAAAAGATGTACATTTACATGCAAAGTAGGCTACCATCGATTATCATGTCAATTGACATGGATTTAACTTTATTTGTTTTACTGTCTTCAGACTCTGCCTCTTCCACAGAGGACGTACTGGTCGGATTCAGGAGCTCCTCAAAGTGTTCTTTCCACCGCCCGACAATATCCTCAGTCTGGGTCAGCAGTTCTCCTCCCCGACTGAGCACAGCCTGAGCCAAGCCCTGCTTTCCCTTCCTGAGTCGCCGGACAGTTTGCCAGAACTTCCTTGAGGCCAACCGAAAGTCCTGCTCCATGGCCTCCCCGAACTCCTCCCACACCTGGGTTTTTGCTTCAGCAACCGCTGAAGCCGTGGTCCTTTTGGCCTCCCGGTACCTGTCTGCTGTTTCAGGAGACCCCCAGGCCAACCAGGCCTGAAAGGCCTCCTTCTTCAGCCTGATGGCTTCCTTCACCGCTGGTGTCCACCAACAGGTTCTTGGGTTGCCGCCACGACAGGCACCGACAGCCTTTTGACCACAGCTCCGAGCTGCAGCCTCTACAATGGAGGCTCTGAACATGGCCCACTCAGGTTCCATGTCCCCAACCTCCCCCGGGATGCACGAGAAGTTCTTCCGGAGGTGGGAGTTAAAGGCCCTACGGACAGGGGCTTCCACCAGACGTTCCCAGTTCACCCTCACTACACGTTTGGGTTTACCAAGTCTGTCTGGCAGCCTCCCGCGCCATCTGATCCAACTCACCACCAGGTGGTGATCAGTTGACAGCTCTGCTCCTCTCTTCACCCGAGTGTCCAAAACATGCGGCCGCAGATCTGCTGATACGATTACAAAGTCGATCACCGACCTTTGGCCTAAGGTGGTCCGGTACCAGGTACACTTGTGGACCACCCTATGTTCGAACATGGTGTTTGTTATGGCCAGTCCATGACTAGCACAGAAGTCCAATAACAAAACACCACTCTGGTTCAGATCGGGCAGGCCGTTCATCCCAATCACTCCCCTCCAGGTTTCTCCATCATTGCCCACGTGTGCGTTGAAGTCCCCCAGTAGAACTATGGAGTCCCCGGATGGAACCCTTTCCAGGATGTCACCCAAGGACTCCAAGAAGGCCGGATACTCTGAGCTGCTGTTTGGTGCGTAGGCACACACAACAGTCAGAGCCTTCCCCCCAGCGACTTGCAGTTGCATGGAGGCGACCCTCTCGTCCACCGGAGAGAACTCCAACACAGCGGCACTCAGCCGGGGACTTGCGAGTATCCCCACACCCGCCTGACGCCTCACACCCTGGGCAACTCCGGAGAAGTAGAGGGTCCAGCCCCTTCTCCAGGAGTTTGGTTCCAGACCCGGTGCTGTGCGTGGAGGTGAGCCCAACCATATCTAGTTGGTACTGCTCCACCTCCCGCACCAGCTCAGGCTCCTTCCCCGCCAGTGAGGTGACGTCGGCGATGACGGGGATCCGCACGCCCAGGACCCCGCTTTTGCCTACCGCCCGGTATACAACTGAAGACTCGGGGGAAGTCTCACCCATATCCTTGGTAGAGGTCACTGAAGGAGTCAAAAATCTCTTCAGTGGCAAGGCGCCAGGTGTGGATGAGATTCGCCCTGAGATGCTGAAGGCTCTGGACATTGTCGGGCTGTCGTGGCTGACACGCCTAGTCAATGTAGCGTGGAGTGGCAGACCGGGGTGGAGGAGAGCACGCCCCCATCTCCATCGACGGTGCTGCAGTAGAGAGGGTCAGCAGCTTCAAGTTCCTCGGCGTGCACATCTCCGAGGACCTCACATGGACCACGCACACCACACACGTGGTGAAAAAGGCCCAACAACGCCTGTATTTCCTCAGGCGACTGAGGAAATTCAACATGTGCCCCCGCATCCTCAGAACATTCTACTCCTGTACCATCGAGAGTGTTCTTACAGGATGCATCACCGTCTGGTACGGGAACTGCACCGACTACAGAGGGTGGTGCGGACGGCCCAGTACATCGTTGGAGGTGAGCTTCCCTCCCTCCTGGATATATACACCAGGCGGTGCGTGGCCAAGGCCAAAAGGATTATTAAAGACAATAACCACCCCAGCCACGAACTGTACACACTTCTACCGTCAGGCAGGCGATACCGCAGTATCAAGTGCCACACGAGCAGACTCAGAGACAGCTTCCACAGTCAGGCCATCAGGCTGCTGAACAAGTTCGGCATCAATGTCTAAATGCTAGTGCTAAGTGTTACTGCTAGTGCTAGTCCTGGTGATAAGTTGTTACTGCTGGAGCTAGTGCTGGTAGCAGTGCTAAGTGTTACTGCTAGTGCTGGTCCTGGTGCTAGTGTTACTGCTGGTGCTGGTGCTAGTACTGGTGTTAGTGCTAGTCCTGGTGCCAACTGCTGGTGCTAGTGTTGTGTCGACTGTCTGGGAAGGTATTCTGTGACATTCTGTGAATGTCAGCATATAACAATGTATATTTTAGTACATCGATTTATATGTGTATTGCTCACCTGGATATTTTTGCTGTATATTCCATTTCATTTTAGATTTCATTTACTTATTTTACATAGAAATTCTATTTATAGTTCTATTTCTATTTTGTACAGTTCTATTTCTATTTTGTAGTTTTACTCTATTTTGTATTCCTTTATAATTACTGTCGGCTGTCGGGCGTTTTGCACAAAAAGTTTTTCACTCACTGCTTATACTCACGTGTAAATTGTGAAGTGACAATAAAATACTTGAAACTTGATTCAAGGTTACAGGGGCTGACGGCACTCCCAACTGGGGTCACAGACCTAGATGTACTGGATGGTGTCCCTGGAATGCTGGAGCTAGTGTCATCACATCACATCACTGTCTTGAATTTCGCTGGTCGACATCAGATTCATGTACACTGTAAAAAAAAAAAATCGTGAAAAAACGGTCAAGTCTGGCAGCACAGGGTGCCAGACAGTAACTTTCAATTTAAAATAATGTGAAAACCCGTAATTTGAAATACGGTCAAAAGTCTGGCAGCACAGGGTGCCAAACATCTCCCGTAAGTTTGAAAGAGTGTTGTTATCCGTGATTTCAAAATACATTACTTGACTGTAAAATTACATGCAGATTTGCTTTAAGGGAAAACGGCAAAAACATGTATTTTAAAATAGTCAAATGTATGGTAGCATGGGATGATGATTTACCATGTTTTCATAATATGTCCAATGACTGTAAAATTACAACAAAATATTTTTAAGAAAGACGAGAAGAAACTTTAAATATACAATTAACTTTTTATTTTGATATACGATTAATAAATGCATTTTCACAGATTACCATACATTTCCATACAAATGCTGCAATATCAATACATATGTTAAGAACTTAATATAGGTAATATAGGTATAATATAGGTATAGGTAAAATTACATATAAAACATCATACCTAGAAAAGTAAAGGTATGTAGACAGCATTAAGAAATGTGAACGATATGGGAGCAATTTCTAGAACAGTCTCTTCCTGGCAAAAGAGAATTTTGATTAAGATCTAGTAAGAGAAGAGCGTCCTATTAATTGCCACAAACAACCTCAAAGTACCCCAAAGGTTAGCACGAGGTACCACAAAACACTGAAAAGACTCCCAGTTAATGATAAATCGACGAAGTCGCTAAGTTGCCAAACACTGCTTGAATCCATTTCAAGCCATAAATATTTGTCAAAGGTATGGGCAATTTAAATTGCTAAAGAAGCAATATTTTTCCATGAAAATATTACACAGAGCAAATTGACAAATGTGTGTGTGCGTGTGTGTAAATAACTTTCTTCTTAAATAAGCAATATTTGTTTGACTATTTGTTTGACTGGCTTCAAACATTCTTTCCACGTAACACGTTTCAGGGGCTCTGATTGGCTTAAGGCAGGGATTCCCAAAGTGTGGTGCGAGCTGCCTCGAGGGGGTGCGCGAGAGGAAAAAATTTATGGCGGTCTAATGGGAGATGGACAGACGGATTGGTGCAGCGTCTGCAGTGATGCGGGCGCTGTACCGGTCCGTTGTGGTGAAGAGGGAGCTGAGCCGGAAGGCGAAGCTTTCGATTTACTGGTCCATCTACGTTCCAACCCTCACCTATGGTCACGAGCTTTGGGTAGTGACCGAAAGAATGAGATCGCGGATACAAGCGGCCGAAATGAGTTTCCTCCGCAGGGTGGCTGGGCTCAGCCTTAGAGATAGGGTGAGGAGCTCAGACATCCGGAGGGAGCTCGGAGTAGAGCCGCTGCTCCTCCGCATCGAAAGGAGTCAGCTGAGGTGGTTCGGGCATCTGATTAGGATGCCCCCCCCGGGCGCCTCCCTTTGGAGGTTTTCCGGGCACGTCCAACTGGGAGGAGACCCCGGGGCAGACCCAGAACCCGCTGGAGGGATTACATATCTCGTCTGGCCTGGGAACGCCTCGGGATCCCCCAGGAGGAACTAGAGAGTGTGGCTGGGGAGAAGGAAGCCTGGGGGGCCCTGCTTAGCCGGCTGCCACCGCGACCCGACCCCGGATAAGCGGACGATAATGGATGGATGGAATTATCTATTAAATTGTACGTTTTTAATTTTAATTTTAAATCTTACAAAGGGAATTTTTATAATTCATGTTTTTATTTTGTGAAAAATCCCACTTGGAAATTATTACACCATTAGACCGCCATACATTTTTTCCTCTCGCGCACCCCCTCGAGGCAGCTCGCACCACACGTTGGGAATCCCTGCCTTAAGCCAATCAGAGCCCCTGAAACGTGTTACGTGGAAAGAATGTTTGATGCCAGTCAAACAAATAGTCAAACAAATATTGCTTATTTAAGAAGAAAGTTATTTACACACACGCACACACACACACATTTGTCAATTTGCTCTGTGTAATATTTTCATGGAAAAATATTGCTTCTTTAGCAATTTAAATTGCCCATACCTTTGACAAATATTTATGGCTTGAAATGGATTCAAGCAGTGTTGGCAACTTAGCGACTTCGTCTCTATCTTTAGTAGGGCTGGGTACCGAGAACCGGTACCACTATGGAACCGGTTCCCGTACAACCGGTACTAACCGCACCGAATCAAAACGCATATTTCGGTGCCTCATTTCGGTGCCAGTAGTTAAAATGCCATTTGAAATATCCACTGCATTTCAGCGCCCTCTAGTGCTCGAAACGAAACATCACTGATGCTCACGTCACGCTGTCCAACCCACACCTAACTTTAGTAAACATTTCAATCAGACAGTGACAGCAAGTACCCGCAAAATGCCGAAACCACGACGGTCGAAAGTCTGGCTGCATTTTACCCCAAAAAAACGCGAACAATAGTACCTGCAACAAATGTTTAAAAACCATTGCATGCAAAGGGGGGAACACCTCCAATTTGATGAAGCACCTTTTGGCGAGTCACGGTATGAACCTGAAGGCCGAAGCATGCAGTGTTCGACCCTTGAAATCGTCAAGCCCAGTACCAAGCACCTCAGCCCAGTACCAAGCAACTCAGCCGGTGGTGTGGGAGACCCCGACGACGAGACGATTGACGAGGATTCCAGCCGCATTTCTTCATGTTAGTAACGTAACGTTAACGATGCAAATCTTTAATTTATAAATCAACGTTTTTACGTGTTACATACGTTAATAATAAATAAATAAATTAACTAATTAATGAATGAACATAATATATATTATTATTGCAGTAGTGACCCCATTCACCTTGGCCAAGAAGGGAACCTTGCATTCTTTTTCCACTGTGGAATCTCCATGGTTCAGGTAAATAAATACCATATCATTGTTTTAGGTAATTGCATTATGTGAAAATAATGTTTATTTAGTGTGTATAATCTAGTTATGTGCCATTAAGACAAATAAGACTAATACACATCCTTAAATTTCTTTAATACAGAGAGATGACCAGTGCCCTTAATCCTCGCTACCGCCCCCCGTCCAGGAATACTCTGACGAATACCCTCATTCCTGCATGGTACTCTGTTGAAAAGCACAATGTTGTTCAGGCATTGGCACAAGTGATCAAGGCTGCTATTACCTGTGATGGGTGGACCAGTGTGGCACAGGACCATTATTTGACAGTCACTGTGCACTACTTTTCACTTGCTTTGTTTGCTGTTATTTGCTCTTATTTATTATTAGTAGTTGTACTGTTTTACTTATTTATTGTTCAATTGTTTTGCCTTTGCAATAAAAAAAGACATTCTTTAACGTTGTTGTTTGCTCTTTATTTTAAAGAAGGTATCGGTTCTGGCACCGTTTTGGCACCGGTATCGTTTTAAAAGTATCGGTTTGGCACCGGTATCGGATAAATCTAAACGATACCCAACCCTAATCTTTAGCGAGTATTCAGACCCTCTAGCGATTCTTTTTCAAAAAAGCGACTAGCGACAAATCTAGTGACTTTTTCTGGTGTTATTGGAGACTTTTGGCGACTCTGACGTGAAAGCTCGTATCGTTCTTACTCTTGTCAACGAGCAGTGGGCGGGTGCTGCCGTGGGCCCCTCCCCCCCCCAAAGCACTCACAGGCGGCCCAGTCCTGTCCTCGCGCAGCAGTCCCTCCCAGCTGCAGTCAGAGCACGAGATGTTCACCCCTCCGCGTCCAGACTGCAAATGAATTGCGCGAAGCCGCCACTGGCTGATCAGGGTGGGATGTAAATGTAATAAAAAAAAAAAATACATAAAAAAAAAATAAGTGTCTCTTTTGCCGGTCCCAAGCCCGGATAAAGGAGGAGGGTTGGAATTGTGACATTAAAAAAAACAAGTTCTAAACATATTTAGCGTGTTTTTTTACTCACTTTTTGTCTTGTCTTGTACCTGATGCTTATGTGCCGACCTTTTCCCATTACACTACCGCGGGAGTTTACAGCAGTAACCGTGACTGCTGTGTACATTCCCCCTCAAGCCAACAGGGACATAGCGTTGAAGGAACTTTATGGGGCTATCAGCGAACAGGAGTCGGCACACCCTGAGGCTGCTTTCATTGTGGCGGGGGACTTCAATAAGGCGAACTTGAAGAAAGTCCTACCAACACATCACAAGCAACACACGGGGCGAACGGATCCTCGACCACTGCTACACCCCCTTCCGCGACGGCTACAAGGCCCTCCTCCGCCCACCGTTCGGCAAATCGGACCACCGCTCGATCCAACTACTCCCCGCCTACAGGCAGAGACTGAAGCAGCAACCAATCGCTGTGAAGGAGGTCCAATGCTGGTCGGACCAATCGGAGTCTATGCTACAGGATTGTTTTGATGACGCGGACTGGGATATGTTCCGGGTCGCGTCGGACAATAGTACACGTCCTCAGTCACCGGGTTTATCAAGAAATGCATAGATGACGTTGTTCCTACTAAGTCGGTTCGGATTTATCCCAACCAGAAACCATGGATTAATGGCGATGTTTGCGCTGCACTCAGCACGCGTAACGCCGCCTTTGACTCCGGGAATATGGTGGAATATACGAGAGCCCGCTATGACCTCCGCAAGACCATCGGCTCTGCCAAGCGGGAGTATAAGAACAGGGTGGAGGACAAATTCAAGAGCCACGACGTGAGGGGTGTGTGGAAGGGGCTACAGACAATTACGGACTTCAGAGGGAGAACCAGCGGTGTAGAGAACTCCTCTACCTCCCTCCCAGGCGAGCTAAACACCTTTTTTGCTCGGTTCGACGTGAACGGCAGCCCGCCGAAGTCAGCGCTGCCTGAGGAGAGCAGTCTGCTGAACATCTCAGAGGCTGACGTGCTGTTACGTCCAAAAATGTGTGCGTGTGGTGTTGTTGTCTGTTTGTTCCCCTCCCCTCTGTTTCTATACTTCCTGTCTCGCTCCCAGGTATTGGTTCGTCCTCCTGTCCATCAACGTTGTCCTTCCACCAATGGCGTCCCCAGTCATCCGTCGGCCAATTAGAGGGGCGTGCCTCTGTATTTAAACCTGCCGCTCCCTCTTCTGAGAGATAGGAAGGGGGCGGAGGTAGTCGCAGGTGTTGATGATTGTGTTTGGAGAGTTTGGCTTGTGCCATACACTGTTCTTGCCTAGTGTTTGTTTGTCCTACCGTTGTGTTTGTCGCCTTATCTGTAGTTAGCTCCAGGGGAGGGCGAGGTAGGTAGGTAAGTAGCCCATGGGTTTACACCTCCATCACGCAGGTTTGGTTTTGTCTATATACATTAGGTTAGCTTCACCCGGCGGGCGCCACCTCTTGTATTTTTTGGGTTTAGGTTAGGCGGGCAAGACAGTTAGTTAGTTAAATAAATAGCAGACTTGGTAGTTAGTACAGGTAGGGTTAGAACTATAGTCTGGGGGGTGTGTTTTGCTTCTGTTCATTCCTTTGGTGCCGTTGGGCGTCCTCCCCTTAGTCTTGTTGTGTTCCCTCGTGTTTGTTAGTATTATTATCAGTATTATTATACTTGTAAATAAATCCTCCTTGTTGGTTGCCATATATAACGTTGTCCTCGTAGTTTGTGTTGCACTACCCCACAGCACCAGCGGTTCCCAGCATTACATGCACTTACGGTATGTTACGTATTCCCCCTCCCATCTACGCCTAGACGTGCCATCTGGGGGGGAATCGTAACATATGGGGGCTCGTCCGGGATTTTCTCCCGTACATTCTCGTATCTGCACTTGTATTGTTGTGATGGGTCTGGTGTGGTGCCGTAGTCGTGTTGTTTTGGGTTAGGGGTGGATTGTGGTAGTTGTAGTTGGCTTTGGTTATGGCTACCTCCGTGGGGCGGTTGTTTATAGAAGCACCGTCTATAGATTTGTTGGACCGGTGTCGCAAGGTGGACCTGTTCAGTGTCGCTGAACATTTCAGTATCCCGGTATTGAGGAATGTCATAAAGGCAGAGCTTAAAACTGTAGTGTTGGCCGGATTGGTGGAGTGCGGTGTGCTGGAAAGCTCAGCGTTCCCTGCTTTGGGTATCCCTGTTGAGAGTGCGGCTGGTAATGCCAACGCTGATGCCTTCAAATTGGATGAGAGCAGCGTGATGGGGCCGGGTAAAGGTGCTTCTGCAGGGAAGGTGGAGGCCGACCCTGTGGTACGCCCCAGAACCCCAGTCACCTTACAGCGGTTCGAGCCGGTCTCTTTTTCCACGGGAGGGTCAGGGTCGGGCGTGGGTGCTCGCCTTAAGGTTCGGCTAGCACGTCTCCAGTTGGAGAAAGAAGACAGGGCGCACGCCAGGCAAATCGAGTACGACCTCGAAGTCAAGAGACTCGAGATCGATAAGGAGGTTAGGATTCGGCAGCTGGAGTTACGGGCTGGGGAGACCGCCTTGGCTCCTGTTGTGCGATTATCCTCTGGAGGGTCTATGCCACCCGTTCCCCCATCCGACAAATTTGACGTAAGTAAAAACATTGCCTTGGTTCCTCCATTCAGGGAGACTGAAGTGGCGTCCTACTTTAGTGTGTTTGAGCGCATTGCAGCTTCTCTGTGCTGGCCTAAGGATGTTTGGCCTATTCTGTTGCAGTGTTGGCAAGGCTCAGGAGGTCATATCTGTGCTTACTCTGGAGGACAGTCTAACCTATGAGGTGGTGAAGGCTGCAGTGTTACGTGCCTATGAGCTGGTGCCTGAGGCTTATAGGCAAAAGTTCAGGTATCACAGGAAATCCCCGAACAGCACCTATGTTGAGTTTGCTCTAGAGAAAGAGACTCTCTTGGACAGGTGGTTCTCAGCGAGCAAGGCGTCCGATTATGTGTGCCTTCGGGAGTTAATCTTGCTGGAAGAATTTAAGAGAGTGCTCCCAGAACGGTTGGTGGTGTATCTGAATGAGCAGAAAGTGGCGACTCTCTGTCAGGCAGCGGTGCTTGCGGACGAGTTCGTGTTAACCCACAAGACTGTGTTCGCAACATATCGCCATGATAATAGGAGTACAGAGAGTCAGTCTACTTCCCAAACTAGTAGGGGTCCAGTGGTGACTCGGGGGTTGAAAGAGGAGCGTGAGTGTTTTTATTGTCATAAGAGAGGACACGTTGTTGCTGACTGTATCACACTGAAACATAAGCAATCATCGCCTCCGGCCACAAAAGGCGTTGGCTTGATTAAGACAGCACCGAAGCGGTTACGGAAGGTCTGTTCTGAGCCTAGCTGTGTCCCTCCTGATCCCACCTATCAGCCATTCATATTTACACGGTTAATTTTGTTTACCGGAGACCCGACAGACCAGAAACCGATACAGATTTTAAGAGACACTGGTGCTGCGCAGTCCTTAATTCTCTGGGATGTGTTGCCCTGGTCTGAGCAGTCCTACTGTGGTTCTAATGTGTTGCTGCAAGGCATTGAGATGGGTTGTGTGCCTGTGCCCCTACACAAAGTTCACTTGGTCTCGGATTTGGTTACTGGACGCTTCAGAGTAGGAGTGCCGCCGCAGCTTCCCATTGAGGGTGTGTCCATGATATTGGGAAATGACATAGCGGGAGGCCGAGTAATGCCGGTGTTGGAGGTATTGGATACTCCTGACGCACTCTCTTGCAGTGACGTATTAGGCGTGGAATTCCCTGAGGTCTTCCCTGCTTGTGTGGTGACACGTGCACAGTCAAGCCGATGGGGTAATGTTATTGGCTTGGCTGACACGGTGCTTGCCCCAGTATTCTCCAGTGAGAAGGCTCAGTTACCCCCTCCTGTGTCTCCTGTGTGTCCCGACACTGAGAGTGTTGTGAATCAGGACGTGCCTGATAGTAGTCAGTTGGAGTTGCCCGTTACCCGCGCGAAGCTGATCGCTGCACAAATGGAGGATGTTAGCCTCGCGAAATGTTTTGCCTCCGCCACTAGTAAAGAACAAGCCAAGACTAAGAAGGTAGCCTACTTTCTAGAACATGGTCTCTTGATGCGTATATGGAAGCCCCGTGCTGGTATCGATAATGTCTGGAGCACGGTAGTTCAGGTTGTGGTTCCTAAAGACTTGTGTCAACAGGTGTTGTCCCTGGCCCATGATATTCCTTGGTCTGGTCATTTGGGGGTTACTAAGACCTATGATCGTGTCCTCCGTCATTTCTTTTGGCCTGGTATGAAATCAGATGTAGCTCAGTACTGCCGTACTTGTCATACCTGCCAAATTACTGGGAAGCCAAATCAGGTAATTCCTCCTGCTCCTCTCCACCCTATTCCTGTGATGGGAGAGCCGTTCGAGCAAGTGATCGTTGATTGTGTTGGCCCGCTACCAAGGACTAAGTCTGGGAATCAGTTTTTATTAACCATTATGTGTTCTGCTACTAGATACCCGGAGGCAATCCCCATGCGAAACATCACCTCAAAGGCTGTGGTTAAAGTGCTGGTTAAGTACTTCTCTACCTTTGGTCTCCCGAAGGTAGTCCAAACGGACCAAGGAACGAATTTCCTCTCGCAGTTATTTGAGCATGTTTTACAATCCCTGGCTATTTCTCATAAGATCTCCAGTGCCTACCATCCTGAGAGTCAGGGTGCCTTGGAAAGGTGGCACCAAACACTGAAGTCCATGCTGCGTAAATACTGCATGGACACTGAAAAGGATTGGGGTGAGGGTGTTCCCTTGGTAGTGTTTGCAATTCGCGAAACCGTTCAGGAATCGCTTGGATTCAGCCCTGCCGAATTAGTTTTTGGACACACAGTCCGTGGTCCCTTAAAGGTGCTGAAAGACCAGATAATGTCTACTAACACGGGATCCAAAAGCGTTTTGGATTATGTCAGTCAATTCCGGGAGCGGTTGCACGATGCATGCGCTTTAGCGAAGGAAGCGCTCTCTTCCTCCCAAAGGAAAATTAAGTGTCATTTTGATGAGAAGGCTGTTCCTCGCTCCTTGCAACCAGGTGACCAAGTTTTAGTTCTCTTGCCAGTCCCCGGATCCTCTCTCTCTGCACGATTTGCAGGGCCTTACTTGGTTGAGAAAAAGCTCAGTGACACTGACTATGTTGTGCAGACTCCAGATAGGAGACGCGCGTCTCGAGTCTGTCATATTAACATGTTGAAGCATTATCATGTCAGAGAGGTTCCCCCTGTACACCCCACCGATAAGATGGCTGGGCCTGCTGTCTCGTCTGTCGCCTCTGCTGCATTGGTACCTGATTTTAACATTGTTAATGGTGAGAATGGCTTAAGGTTGGGTAATGCGCTCCCGCTGTGTGCGCGGTTGTGCAACACCGAGATGCCATTGTCTCTCCCGTCTCACCTGGAGCATTTGGATAATGACCAAACAGCCGATATTGTAGCTTTAGTGAATGGTT
>PIJE02001226.1:118108-156173 GCA_002895965.2 Coryphaenoides rupestris | reverse complement strand
CACACACACACACACACACACACGGTACCTTGTGAGAGTATTAGTAGCGTGAGGCGGTGTGGTGTGGTTATGTACCTGCAGGGGGTGCAGTTTGAGACAGAGGATGTCCTCGTCGCTGCTGCACACCTGGGAGTACTCCACCAGGGGGTCCTGGATCTTCCGGGCCACGGACACCGCCTGCCTCAGCAGCGGGGGGTAGTCCCGGAAATCCGCCTGCAAGTCGGGATTTCACACACAACAACAAATATTGGATTTGGATTTGAAACAGGGAGAGGAGAAATGGGGAACCAAGCGTGAACTTTATACTTTTCAGGAAAATGAAAAATTGCTCTTGCAGCTCTTGGAATCATTGCAGTCACTCTCCAACTACGATTGTATGCATGGAGTGTCCTGAGTGTGAACTACAGCGGCGTGCGGTTGTGACGGGTGAGGGGGGTCAGGTCGCACCTCAGACTTCTTGCTGTTCATGTACAGGATGGCCAGCTCGTTGTCCACCAGCTCCACGGCGATGGAGGGGAACGAGGACTCCTGCTCCAGCTCCACCACCGTCCGCTTGATGTCCTCCATCACCAGCTGGGCGTCCCTGAGCCGCACAGCGCACGGCCACGACAATAAACAACAACAACAACAACAACAAACACGAAAGACACATTCTGCACGTATCTCCGCCAGGGATACGTAATAAACATACAAAATCAAATATCATGTCATTAATGCTGCAAGTGGTTACATTTAGGAACCAGATTAGGGTGGTCGAATTTGGAAGGAAATGGTTGAGAGTTGGATAAGTCTACATAGTTATCGTCGGGTGAAGTTCAGGTCAGGGTTTGGGGTTAGGGGTTTGGAGCAGGTCAGGTCAGGCCAGGGGTTGGTTGGTTGTTTGGTTGGTTGGTTGGTTGGAGGTGACAAACCTGTTCTCCCCGGCCACGGCGATGATGTGAGGCTTCTTGCTGTGCAGGAACTTCTTCAGCGTCTCCAGATCGTGTAGCTGGTCGTTTGGAGACATTTTGGACAGAAGAATCAAGAGGAGAACATGGCTTTGTAGTCAATTTTATTTGTGTTGCCCTTAATCACAGTTACAGTTTCAAAGGGCTTTACAGGCCATATGATTCTGGGGCCGTGTGATTATGACACCCCCCCCTAGCCCTATAGCGCCCCCTAAGGGTAAGAAACGACTCCCTTAATTAACAAGGAAGGAACCTGGAGAAGGAACTCAGAGTGGGGGATCCCTCCTTCCAGAGACGGTTCGGAGTGCAATGGGTGTCATACGGGCATGAAAAAGCCTGTATGACACCCATTGAACAGGGATCTGATGGTGACCGGTAAAGACGGCCTTGTGTTGTGACGGGGGAATAGACCCACCTTGTGCTCTCGATCCTCCTCCTTCCAGGCGTTCCTCCTCTTCAGGAAGTAGGGAAGCCGCAGGAAGTCTCCCATCTCGCCGTCGCTGTTCACCAGGGCGCAGAACGCCGGGCTGTCCCTGCGGCGACCCAGGGGAGACGGACCCACGCACACAGAGTCAAGCTAACGTTGCTAAATCAATACTGGTCTGAGAATGAGACCCACGTTGTCTTGTCTTGTCTCTATCAGTGGTTAAATGGTCTGGCTCACAATCTCAAATGAGGTCTAAGATGGATATCTGTGCATACTTGCAAACATACCATCACTGTGGTATTTCTATTTTACAAACTGGAACTTTCACACATCCTTTTTGATAAAATTGTGTGCGGGCACCCAGTATTCGAAGCACAAATAATAAAACCAACATTGTTAGATATTCTAGAATAAAAATGTTAGCCCATGTTAGCATCCTGTTCTACTGCCAATGAATGTTGTCTCACTGCAACCTTTAAAGTTCCAGCGTTGCAGTGGAATTTCATTTAAATTAAACAAACTTCAACTGAAACCGAAATAAGCGGCACCTGCTGGAGGAGAAGGCGAGGCCCAGCACCCGCATGCCCTTGCCCTGGGTCTCAGCCACCAGGTCTTCATCCTCATCCTCTTCCTCGGCCTGCTGGTCGGGCCGGTAGGGCGCCACCTTCAGGTAGTTGTACAGCTTCCTGCCGCAGGCCTGGGGGGAGGCAGGCAACCAGTGTAACTAAGCTGTGGGCTCAACACACATCACAGCTCTGAGACGAATCGAAATCTTGGTCATATTTCGATAACATTTTCTGCCCTGGTGTGATTTGTGTCACCCCCGGCTGGTTAGGGAACACGGGCTGACCAGGAGGAGGATACCCAGGAGGAGGATACCCAGGAGGAGGAACCGGAGGAGGGGGAACAGGAGGAGGAGTACCTTGATGATGCTGTCCTTGGCCTCGGCAAGCAGCTTGTTCGTCAGCTCCTTGGCCATCTGAGGGTACAGAAAGTGTTTGAGGGCGTGCTCGATGGCCAGGGTCCGCTGGCGGTTCCACTCCTGCACCTGGTGGCTGAACTCGTCGCGGTAGTAGAACTGCTTGATCTCCTCGAAGTACGTCTGGTCTCCGTACCTGACCAGACAGGGAAATGGCAATATTCTAGAATATCGACTTTGAAGAAGTCGTACAATCTACATTAGAATGATTAGCCTCTTTGGGTTTCTCATCAACACTAAAGAGATTTCTATTGAGACTCAAGGCCAAACTATCCTCAGGAACGGCTGCCGTAGACCAAACAAAACCGTGGGTCCATATTCAGATCAAAGCCCGTCACAAATCTTCCAAAATCGCAAATTCAGGCGATCGTGATCACGTGAAGGTGATTCGTTTGTTACATTTTTGAGAGCGGTGGCAGCGTCTGCAGACCTCTGTGGGCTCTAACCCCCCCCCCTCCTTACCCCTTGACCCCCACCAGGTCGATGCAGATAGAGATGGACAGCAGCCCCTCGCCCTCCGCCTGACACATGCGGAGGAACTGCTCCCCGCTCAGCTCCTTGACCCCCTTGTTCTTCAGGTACTTGAAGGAGTAGCCGTAGTGAGCCTCGTCCACGTCCTGAGAGGTCGGGGGTCAAGTGACGGCAACCAAATAAAAACACAAATACAAAAAAAGCTCATCTGTAATGACGATGTTTTGTTTTTCTTAAACTTTTGTTTTTCTTTAACCATGATTTATTAATGAACGAATGAATGAATGTATTAATAATTCGGAATTTTTTTACGAATCGAAGTAATTGAAAGAAATTATTTTGTTATTTGGGGGAAAAATAAGTGGCCAGTCAGTGTAAAACAAACTTAAAATTAATTCCACCACAGTGCCTTATATTTTCCTATGGGCCCCCGCAGTGGGCCTGTTTCCCCCGCAGTGGGCCTGTTTCCCCCACGGCCCCCCTTCATAAACACACAGGCGGCTCCCATCGGACTTATGAGTGTTACTTGCGCACATGAGGTCTACCTTCCGGCCCTTCTTGGTGGGCTTGATGTTGATCTTGGCCCTCTCCTGGAAGGTCTGCCTCAGCACGTGCCGGACCAGGGGCTCGCGGGCGATCTGCATGGCCACCATGTACCGGGTGCCGTCCAGGACCGCCTCGGCAGTACCGAACTGACTGGACCCCCCGTGACACACACGTAGCCATGAAGAAAACGTTACCTCAAAATGATTAGGAGGAGATAGTAGTTTTAACATAAACTAACTCTCATTGTATCCATGATGTCTTTTTAATCAATTCATTGTTCTGTTTTCTATGCCTCCCACATAATGTTACTGTACTGATATAAGATCAGATATAATGGAAAATAAATGTTTTTTAAGGGAAACTCGGGCAATGATCTGTATTGTAATTTATAGTATTATACAAGTACATGTACTTTATAGTATAATATAATCTGTATAATATACACTGGTGCTTTTTTATGAATTAAGTTAACCCCGATGCACAGGAGTAGGTGCTGAGCGACGAGGTGCAGGTCTGACCTGCAGGTGTAGTCTTTGGCGAGCTCTAGTGGCTCGGCAGGGAACTGCTCCGTCTCGTGTCGCTGGTAGCTGTCACGCAGGTTCTCCCCAAACTGCTCCGGAGTCAGCCCAAACTTCTTAGCCAGGCCATCTGGGAAAGAGCAGAAAGATGCTCCATTTATAACATGATAAGACAATGATAAGATAAACTAAGATAAGAAAACATAAAGTAAACTATAATGAATAACATATAGAAAGAATATTTAAATATAAATGACATATATGCTTACATAGCATATATAACAAGTATAAAAATACCATACGCTGCAAAATCCTAGTCCTCAGGGGAAGAAAAGTGGTTACATTTGCTGTTTTAAAAGGGATGGATGGTGATATTAACTGCACATAACTGCACTCCCAAGTCTGTGGATGTGTCCGACAGCGCCACCCAGTGGCCCCCAGGAACTCACCGAGCCCAGCGCTCTGGCAGATGGTGTACATGTCCCTACGAGACGCCAGCTTCAGGTCAGGCCCTTTCAACTGCTGCTCTCCTTCCTCCTCCTCCGGCTCCTCTTCCTCAGCGTCCTGCTCTTCTGTGAAGGCAAGACTTATTATTAGTCGTAGTTGCAGAAACCAGAAGGCAATACTTCAGTACTCCGCAGTACTTTAGCCATTCAGAGTTTTTTCCCCCCTGCTTGGAATCCATGGATTTGCTGCAGTTAGTTCATATTTAATGAAATAGCGACAAACGAAAACAAAAGAAACAGTTGGTTTAATGGTACAAAAAAAGTAGCAATGCATACAATCATAATCATTATTTATGATAATGAGCTGGCAAGTCCACGCAAATTAAGGACTAAATTGCAGAATATGTGACTGTGGGAGTGTGTGCGTTTGGTGGCTGGCTTAATAGGCCTCACCGGGCCCAGTTAGAGTCTTGGGTGGGTGGTTTAATAAGCCTCACCTGTCCCAGTTAAAGTCGGGGGGGTTTGGGGCTGCATGCCGGTGGTGCATCGGCTAATCAGTGCACCACAGGTTAAGTCAGTCACCAGCACACACACTCGGGGAGGCGCTAGCATGCTGGCTAAGTACCATCTGCTCTGTCATGTCATTTTATCAAATCATGCAATAAACCAGACTTTACATCAAAACTACCTGCCATGCTACAGTGACATTAACTGTCGACTACTGTCAGTGAACCTACTGTCTTCATCCACCTCCTTGGTCTTCTTGGGTTTCTTGCTTTTGGCCTTGGAGGCGTTCTGCATCTTGGGGATGTCCCGGCCATAGTACAGCAGGAAGTGGTTGTAGACGTCGGCCAGCTCGTCACCAGACTGCACGCTCTTTAACCTGGAGACCATGACATCACATGTTACAATTATTAGATCAACCTATCTAGTATATGTGCTAATATCTATGGTCTGTCTATTTGAGGGACTGAACTGGACCAGCATGACTAATGAGTAGCGGACCATACCTCTAGTAGTAGACCCTACGTCTAGTAGCAGATCCTACCTCTAGTAGTAGACCCTACCTCTCCAGTAGCAGACCCTACCTCTAGTAGTAGACCCTAACTCTAGTAGTAGACCCTACCTCTAGTAGTAGACCCTACCTCTAGTAGTAGACCCTAACTCTAGTAGTAGACCCTACCTCTAGTAGCAGACCCTACCCTTCTAGTAGCAGACCCTACCCCTAGTAGTATACCCTACATCTAGTACGAGACCCTACCTCTAGTAGGATACCCTACCTGTCGATGTCTGTCGTGTCCAGGGGACGGACGCCGTCTGAGAGAGGCTTGTCCGGGTCAGCAGAGATCAACTCAAACTGGAAGGCCTGCATTCTGTGGAAGAGGCGTTTCAGGTTCTGCTTCCGGGTCTTCAGCTGGGTCCACTGAGAGGGGAGATGGTCACAAGGGTTAGCTTGCCTGCTCTCACTTCACTCAGATCTCACCCAGACCTTACTGTTTACCAGCAAGGGGTTACACTAGCAATTATGAGTGCTTGAGACTTGATCTACTCAAATCCTACTGTGCCGTTAGCGATATATTTTTGTTGACTACCTTTTCATCCCACTGCCAAACCTTCCAGAGGTCGTTGATGTTCAGCTCTGGCTCCACGTACTCCTTCCTGTAGAAGGCGATGAATGGCACCTGGCGACACGCACACACACACACACACACACACACACACACACACACACGATGGCCACAGCACGACCGCATGGCGACCACACAACGACAAGAAAAGGTGAGGTTTTCATCAATTCAATATATATGATCAGCAAAGGGCTGATTATGCGTATGTTCATTTCGTTTATCAACACAAGACTCAGCAAATTGCTAACCCATAGCTCCATTGACAATTCATTGACATAACACGTCATAACATAAAATGTTTCGTTAATTCTGTACGTCGTCCAAAGTTTGACAGACGGACCCAAGAGGAAAGCACTGAGTGACAGTTGGAGCCAACCTCATCCAGGGTGGTGGATGTGAGGCATGAGGTGGGGGGGACAGGAGACGCACCTCAAAGTGGGGAAAGACGTTTTTTTTGGGGGGAAAAAAAAAAAAATAAAAAAAAAACCCCCCCAAGGGGGGGTTTTTATTTTGGCTGGTGGGGGGGGGGTAGCGGTGGGGTGGTGAGGGAGGAAGGCCCCCCCCCCCCCCCCCCCCCCCCCCCCCCCCCCCCCCCCCCCCCCCCCAACCTCATCCAGGGTGGTGGATGTGAGGCATGAGGTGGGGGGGACAGGAGACGCACCTCAAAGTGCTGGTTCCTCATGAAGTTCAGAGCCTCCTTGATCTTCTGGACCATACTGGGACCCTTTCTGCTGAAGGTAGACGTAGGGCCTCTCTCCAAGTAGTCTGTGCTCTCCTGAATTCAAACAAAAAACAAAACAGACGTGAAGGCCTCGCAGTCCAGCCAATTGACTACAGCTGTACGCCCGAAACTGTGTGACTGACCCACTCAGCACAACAATAAGAGGTCGTTTACACCACTATTACTTTTAATGTTAGAGGTAAAGTTAAAGTTCAATTCTAAATAGCTCTTTCAACTCTGCAACAACAACAATACCAACACTGAAAGAGGTTAGTTTGAGGATAATGACAACAAGATTAGCTATTAAGAAAGTATCAACACTATCGGAACAGCAAAAACCAACACTGCAATAGGTTAGTTTAAGAGAAATACAAACACGACTGTGGCTTAGCTTTAAGAAAATAGTACAACCAACTCTATAACAAGATTAGCTATGAAAAATACAGCACTAATTCTGTTTCCTCACTCACCAACAGCAGAATACTATGTAGCCTTCTTCCAGAACAAATGTTACGTTCAAATCTACCCTCTAGTGACATCACAAATGGGGAGCGTCCACCCAGGTTGCTTGCAACGGCTTGCGTCGATGGCGAATCGACATCATCCCACCTGGTGGTAAAATTGCGAGAGCAGCGGCGCGGTCACCTGTATGGAGATGGTGGGCGTGGAGAAGGCGTTGCGGTAGACCCACTCCGCCTCCTCCTCTAGCTCCTCATCCTCGGCAGGCCTCACGGGGATCGAGCGCAGCTGCAGTAGGGCCCCGAGACAACCACACCGACACTACACCGACACCACACCACACCGACACCACACCGACACTACACCAACACCACACCAACACTACACCACACCGACACTACACCGCACCACACCACACACACACCACACCCACACACACACACACACACACACACACACACACCCGACACACCCGCAGGTCAGACCGATCAAACACCTTTACACTTCCTTGGTATTTGGTGCACTTATGCCCTTAGAGTCCTGCGGTTATTATGTCAAGACCTCGTGATACGGCGTTCGTGGCGTAATGATCATACAAATTATGTTAGGAAGAATGTGATTTGATAGGCGGATAGGCGCGTAGGAAATGCGGCAGGTGCCTATCCAGCCAATCGCAGGACTTTTAAGGAGCGGCATCAAATTATGTTAGGAAGAATGTGATTTGATAGGCGGATAGGCGCACCTGGAACCTCTCGGGCATGTCGGTGGAGCGGATCTCGTTGTCCTGGTCCGTCATGTGGCTGCTCTCCAGCTCGCTGGGCTCGTAGAGTTCAAAGATGCTCTTCCTCCCATGCCGGCGCTTGGTCTGCTTGTTGTCCTGGTCCTCCGTCCTCCTCCTCGTCCTCCGCGTCGTCGTAGGCCTCCGCGTCGAAGTCGGCGAAGTCAAAGTCGCCGCCGAAGATCTCCTGGGCCTCCTGCAGAGCCCTGCGGTGAGGGGTCACTTTGGTGAGGACGCTACATTAACGTTCATAGCTCATTTTTATAGAAGTATAAAAATGCCATACGCTGCAAAATCCTAGTCCTCAGGGGAAGAATAGTGGTTACATTTGCTGTTTTAAAAGGGATGGATGGTGATATTAACTGCACATAACTGCACTCCCAAGTCTGTGGATGTGTCCGACAGCGCCACCCAGTGGCCCCCAGGAACTCACCGAGCCCAGCGCTCTGGCAGATGGTGTACATGTCCCTACGAGACGCCAGCTTCAGGTCAGGCCCTTTCAACTGCTGCTCTCCTTCCTCCTCCTCCGGCTCCTCTTCCTCAGCGTCCTGCTCTTCTGTGAAGGCAAGACTTATTATTAGTCGTAGTTGCAGAAACCAGAAGGCAATACTTCAGTACTCCGCAGTACTTTAGCCATTCAGAGTTTTTTCCCCCCTGCTTGGAATCCATGGATTTGCTGCAGTTAGTTCATATTTAATGAAATAGCGACAAACGAAAACAAAAGAAACAGTTGGTTTAATGGTACAAAAAAAGTAGCAATGCATACAATCATAATCATTATTTATGATAATGAGCTGGCAAGTCCACGCAAATTAAGGACTAAATTGCAGAATATGTGACTGTGGGAGTGTGTGCGTTTGGTGGCTGGCTTAATAGGCCTCACCGGGCCCAGTTAGAGTCTTGGGTGGGTGGTTTAATAAGCCTCACCTGTCCCAGTTAAAGTCGGGGGGGTGGGGCTGCATGCCGGTGGTGCATCGGCTAATCAGTGCACCACAGGTTAAGTCAGTCACCAGCACACACACTCGGGGAGCGCTAGCATGTACCATCTGCTCTGTCATGTCATTTTATCAAATCATAGCAAAAACAGACTTACATCAAAACTACCTGCCATGCTACAGTGACATTAACTTGTCGACTACTGTCAGTGAACCATCCTGTCTTCATCCACCTCCTTGGTCCTTCTTGGGTTTCTTGCTGTTTGGCCCTTGGAGGCGTTCGCATCTTGGGGAAATGTCCCGGCCATAGTAACAGCGGAAGTGGGTTGTGACGTCGGCCACTCGTCACCAGACTGCACCGCTCTTTAACCTGGAGACCATGACATCAATGTTACAATTATTAATCAACCTATCTACATATGTGCTAATATCTATGGTCTGTCTATTTGAGGGACCGAACTGGACCAGCATGACTAATGAGTAGCGGACCAATACCTCTAGTAGTAGACCCTACGTCTAGTAGCAGATCCTACCTCTAGTAGTAGACCCTACCTCTCCAGTAGCAGACGCCTACCCTCTAGTAGTAGACCCTAACTCTATAGTAGACCTACCTCTAGTAGTAGACCCTAACTCTAGTAGTAGACCCTACCTCTAGTAGTAGACCCTACCCTCTAGTAGCAGACCCTACCCTTCTAGTAGCAGACCCTACCCTAGTAGTATACCCTACATCCTAGTACGAGACCCTACCTCTAGTAGGATACCCTACCTGTCGATGTCTGTCGTGTCCAGGGGACGGACGCGTTGAGAGAGCTTGTCCGGGTCAGCAGAGATCAACTCAAACTGGAAGGCCTGCCATTCTGTGGAAGAAGGCGTTTCAGGTTCTGCTTCCGGGTGCTTCAGCTGGGTCCACTGAGAGGGGAGATGGTCACAAGGGTTAGCTGCCACTCTCACTTCACTCAATCTCACCCAGACCTTGCTGTTTACCAGCAAGGGGTTACACTAGCAATTATGAGTGCTTGAGACTTGATCCTACTCAATCCTACTGTGCCGTTAGCGATATATTTTGTTGACTACCTTTTCATCCCACTGCCAAACCTTCCAGAGGTCGTTGATGTTCAGCTCTGGCTCCACGTACTCTTCCTGTAGAAGGCGATGAATGGCACTGCGACACGCACACACACACACACACACACACACACACACACACGATGGCCACAGCACGACGCATGGCGACCACACAACGACAAGAAAAGGTGAGGTTTTCATCAATTCAATATATATGATCAGCAAAGGGCTGATTATGCGTATGTTCATTTCGTTTATCAACACAAGACTCAGCAAATTGCTAACCCATAGCTCCATTGACAATTCATTGACATAACACGTCATAACATAAAATGTTTCGTTAATTCTGTACGTCGTCCAAAGTTTGACAGACGGACCCAAGAGGAAAGCACTGAGTGACAGTTGGAGCCAACCTCATCCAGGGTGGTGGATGTGAGGCATGAGGTGGGGGGGACAGGAGACGCACCTCAAAGTGCTGGTTCCTCATGAAGTTCAGAGCCTCCTTGATCTTCTGGACCATACTGGGACCCTTTCTGCTGAAGGTAGACGTAGGGCCTCTCTCCAAGTAGTCTGTGCTCTCCTGAATTCAAACAAAAAACAAAACAGACGTGAAGGCCTCGCAGTCCAGCCAATTGACTACAGCTGTACGCCCGAAACTGTGTGACTGACCCACTCAGCACAACAATAAGAGGTCGTTTAGACCACTATTACTTTTAATGTTAGAGGTAAAGTTAAAGTTCAATTCTAAATAGCTCTTTCAACTCTGCAACAACAACAATACCAACACTGAAAGAGGTTAGTTTGAGGATAATGACAACAAGATTAGCTATTAAGAAAAGTATCAAAACTATCGGAACAGCAAAAACCAACACTGCAATAGGTTAGTTTAAGAGAAATACAAACACGACTGTGGCTTAGCTTTAAGAAAATAGTACAACCAACTCTATAACAAGGATTAGCTATGAAAAATACAGCACTAATTCTGTTTCCTCACTCACCAACAGCAGAATACTATGTAGCCTTCTTCCAGAACAAATGTTACGTTCAAATCTACCCTCTAGTGACATCACAAATGGGGAGCGTCCACCCAGGTTGCTTGCAACGGCTTGCGTCGATGGCGAATCGACATCATCCCACCTGGTGGTAAAATTGCGAGAGCAGCGGCGCGGTCACCTGTATGGAGATGGTGGGCGTGGAGAAGGGCGTTGGCGGTAGACCCACTCCGCCTCTCCTCTAGCTCCTCATCCTCGGCAGGCCTCACGGGGATCGAGCGCAGCTGCAGTAGGGCCCCGAGACACACACCAGAGACACACACACACACCCGACACACACACCACACACACACACACACACACACACACACACCACACACACACACACACACACACACACACACACAACACACACACACACACACACACACACACACACCGCAGGTCAGACCGTATCAAAACCACTTTACACTTCCTTGGTACTTGGTGCACTTATGCCCTTAGAGTCCTGCGGTTATTATGTCAAGACCTCGTGATACGGCGTTCGTGGCGTAATGATCATACAAATTATGTTAGGAAGAATGTGATTTTGATAGGCCGGTAGGAAATGCGGCAGGTGGCCTATCCAGCCAATCGCAGGACTTTTAAGGAGCGGCATCAGAAATATCCACGCACCTGGAACCTCTCGGGCATGTCGGTGGAGCGGATCTCGTTGTCCTGGTCCGTCATGTGGCTGCTCTCCAAGCTCGCTGGGCTCGTAGATCTCGAAGATGCTCCGCCTGCCCGCCCGCTTCTTGGCCTGCTTCTTGGGCCGCTCCCACGACTCCTCGTCCCCGTCCTCCTCCTCGTCCTCCGCGTCGTCGTAGGCCTCCGCGTCGAAGTCGGCGAAAGTCAAAGTCGCCGCCCGAAGATCTCCTGGGCCTCCTGCAGAGCCCTGCGGTGAGGGGTCACTTGGTGAGGACGCTACATTAACGTTCATAGCTCATTTTTATAGAAGAAGTCGAATAGAAGATTATCTATCCTGCAGTCATTAGAAGGTGCATATAGATCAATAAATGTTACCTTCAAGCACGCCTCATTTGCTAACTCCAACTTGGACTATCAAATATTGTTTTTCAGACATATTTCTCATGATCTCTCTTTTATCGGATGTTTGGGGAGAAACTAAAACTCTGACAACCGAGTGTTATCCCTGCTATCAGGCCAGTATGTGCTACCACTAGTGTCTGTGCATCCCTAACTATTATAACGACTAATTCTATCACAATAGGCTACAGTATTTATTAGGTGATTGGTTCTTACGCATCTGTGTATCCAGGCAACTTTTTCCTCCACTTTGGTTCTTTAGCGGCTGTCCGTCGTCGTCCACGATAAAGTCGTCAATATCTGAGAACACACACACACACACACACACACACATACACATGTAAATGTACAGTATATCCACAAATACCAAGACCATCCATTTGTGATGCTCATTTTCCACACTCCACACTGATATATACGGAAGGATGGTTCTCCCCCTACCAGACTCCTCGTCTTCCTCCTCGTCCTCCCCGGGGTGCAGGGGCACATCCATGGCCGGCTCGTTCTCCTCCCCGCCGCCCATGAAGATCTCGTCGGCGATCATGTCCTTCTCGTGGGCGTCGCGGATGTCCTCGTCCCCCTCCTCGTCCTCGTCCTCCGACATGTCTCGCAGACGCCTGAACTTTTGCTGGCGACCGTGAACAATGAGATAAAAACACTTTTAATAAAAAACATTTAACAATAAATTAGTTTAAGGTTCATTCATGATAACTAATTAAGGAATTCATTAACTAACATTTAAATGGTAAATGAATTGCATTTATATATCGGTTTTATCAGTCCAAAGCGCTTTGCAGTTGCCTGACATTCACCCATTCATACAACGACAGCAGTGCCAACCATGCAAGGTAACAACCAACACGTCAGGAGCAGGTAGGGTTAGGTGGTGTCTTGCTCAGAGACACCTCGACACTTAGCTAGGAGGGAGAAGAGCCCGGGGATCGAACCAGCAACCTTCCAGTAACCTGCCAAACAACCGCTCTAACCTCCTGAGCTACAGCTACACTAATTCCTTGATCCATGTATGAATGGTGTTGAGGTTATTTCGTAGCTTACCCTTTTCAATTTCACCCCCAGATTCTCTTCGATCAGGTCGATGTCCTCATCATCCAGGCGGTCGTCATAACCTATCGGCGGGAGACATTGAACCGGACTCATCAAAGAGGCTCTTAGCTAACCGATCGATCGAATGTGTCATAAAGACAGCGTTACAGGAGAAAACACTGACTTCTCTTCCTTTTGCGATGTCCGATTTCCTCCCCGGAATCGCTGTCCTCCTCTCCGTCCCCCTTGTTACCCCCTCCGCTCCCTCCTCCTTCTCCTCCTCCTCCTCCTCCTCCTTCTTCTTCTTCTTCCTCATCTTCTTCTTTTTCCACGCCGTCATCGATCAGACCTCGGAGGTTCCCGTGCTCATCTTGATCCTCTGCGTTTTCATCCTCCTCTTCCTCATCTATAAGAAGAGAAGAATAAGGAAACGTGACGGCCTTTCAATGGTAGGTAGTCACCCACTTATCGTGCGTTTCCTCATGTGAGCATGAGGACATTTGAGCTGTGAATGATCATCTTACCATCATTGGGCTCTTGGTGTTTCTGTGATTTCTTCTGATCACCAACGCTGACAAATAACTCATCCTCGGACTCATCTGCTTCACTTTCAATGAAATCAGACATGGTGACTGATGATCTGTCGATACAGAGGCCGACAGATCTTGAGCAGAAGTTGAATTATTGCAGCTGATGTCACCGTATGTGTTTATTGATTATAACAATGAGTTCAAATTCTGCAACGCCAATGTAATGAAGCAAGAAAAGAAAGGAAAATACACACACACAACACACACACACACAGTGACAATGTAAGTTAACAAACATCTCCAGCCATGTTAGTTCTGTCTACTGTGCTGGACTTTCTGAAGAGCATCCATCTCACAAGGACATGTTCCTTAAGGAGGAGGGTGGCGGCTGGAATCAATGAATGAATTAACTAATTAATTAATGCATGAATGACAAACACCAAAACATTGAATTTTGTGGGCACAAAAACGGAACACAAAACGTGGGAACGAATTGCATCTCGTCAGTGAAAACGTGGCCCTGGATGTGTTCTCTTCTCTCTCTCCACGGATATTTGCTGTGCGTATGCAACAAAAACAAGCATCGACACACAACGTCGCGTCTTCACATGCGAGGCGTCGGTACCCAGCAGCGTGTTCCCAGGGACCACCGTCCCGCAGACGCGTCGTGCTGAACGAACCCGACACGCAACCCGAACCCGCGTGTGTCCTTTAAACGTACAGTACAGCGCAGCGCAGCACAGTACAGTACAGTACAGTACATACCTCCAGGCGTCCGATCCACTGGCGCCATGCGACCGCAATGTGTGTTTTGCGTATTTCTTTTAGGATATCGTTTGTTCTGGTGCACTTGCAGCGGATGGAGGAGGAGTATGAGGAGGAGAAGGGAGGAGAGGAAGGAGAGAAGGGAGGAGGAGAGGGAGGAGAAGAGGAGAGGAGCGGCCCCGGACGGGATGCAGACGCCGCGCCGACGTCACATATATAATTACATATAATATCATATATATGTGGAAAACACAAGGAGTTAGGGTTTTACTGGATCACTTATTTATTCAATAATGTATCAAGTAGCCTATCGTAAAAGTATAATAAAAACTTTTTTTACATTTTTGCTATATATATCTCTTTTTTTTAATCAATTTTCTTTTTTTTATACAGATGTGCATCTTACTTTTTTTCAATTATATTAAGAGACAAAAGAGACTTTTGTCTTTAGGTCTATGAGATGAGCACAGTAGCTGTTCTCTATTTAGGACTCTAGATGTGTTGATGGCTGTGTCCATTACATGGTCCTTGTCATCTCTTTGAACAAATCTTTCCTTTGACATAAAAATCACTGACTCTATTACATATACGTTTTAGCCTTAGGGACTGCTCATAGGACTTTGACATGACTTTGGGCATGAAAGATGACGTTTCTGTCAGCATCTTTTCGAAATATAGGTATTACGTTATCTGCTCATTTTCATCTTCACAGATATCAACAAATCTGAATTGAATCTGAAGTGAATGTTGACTATACTCCATGATAAATGTCACTGTAGGGTAAGTTGTATGATTCATGTAGTGACAGAAACTGTGGAGTTCTTCCTCAGTAGAAGTAAAACACAAAACCACATCATCAATAAATCTCTTATAGAACAAAATGCTCTTCAAATAAGATGTATTGTTGAATATGTACCTATTCTCCAACAGACCCATACATAAATTAACATAACATGTGGGCCAACTTCATGTGGAATGTTAGTATATACAGTAAACTCTCCACATCAAAATTTACCAGAAATGAACCCTTGGGTATTTTTTAATTCTGACAATAAGTTGAAGACATCACTAGTGTCTCCTACATAAAGAGGGTAAAGTTCTTACAATATCTCTGATGAAGTGATCAAAAAACGTCCTCAACGGCTCGGATAAAGAGTTATTCCCTGCAACAATAGGTCTTCCATGCTGGATTCACAAGTCTCTTATGAATCTTAGGAAGTAAATAGAATGCAGGGGTGGCTGGCTGATTGTCATATTCAAATATAAAAATATTCTTTAAATATATACATATTAAATACAAATATTCAACATGCATTCATATTTCAAGATATTGGAGAAGGCCTGCCTGCTACTTGTCACACACAACACACACACTGTGTGTGTGTGTGTGGGTATGTGATGGGCGGGGTCAGCATGACGGTGGAGGGATGCGCCAGGGGGACGTTGACAAAAGACACGTAGGTGCTTCGTTAATGACGCGTACTATCTCCCGTTGGCAATGCGCGTTTCCCTCAATGCTGGGAAATGGTTGACAGTCCCTTGCCTCAGTGGTTGAGGCGGTCGTTGAACCAGACAGAGAAGACACGTGACCACGTCGTGATCTCACTAGTAGCCACGTGACTGGGGGCTGCAGAGATGATCTTTTTAAAAGCAAACTCAAGACCCAGCTTTTCAGTCTGGTTTTCAATGTAATAATTCAATATTTTTGTGTATTCTATTTTTTTTAATCTATATCTATCTTTATTTATTTTTATGCTCTCTTTAATACAGTACATTTTAGGGTATTGAAGAGGTGGGGTGGTGGGGTGGGGGTTGTTTATTGTGTGAAGCACTTTGTCTTACTTATTTTTTGTATGAAAAGAGCTATATGAATAAAGTTTTATTTGATTGAATACCATGATTGGTGTTTCTTTCAGTAACTTACAGTTACAATCGTAGACTCTTCTTTTGGGGGCCCAAGCTCAGTGTTACAGGGTGGCCCCTGGTGCTTCCCCCGACGGGCACATCATCAATATAAACAGGTAATGGTTTCAGTAGTCGTATGATGAACACATACTACTACTGACCCACTTTCACTACGTCACTGTGTACTGGTTAGTAGTACTACTACTGACTCAACTTGACCAAATACCTGTGTACTGGTTAGTAGTACTACTGACACACCTTTACCCACTACCTGTGTACTGGTTAGTAGTACTACTACTGACACACCTTTACCAACTACCTGTGTACTGATTAGTAGTACTACTGACTCACCTTCAACAACTACCTGTGTGCTGGTTAATGGATTGCATTTATATAGCACTTTTATGCAAATCGCTTTACAGTATTGCCTTACATTCACCCATTCATACACCGACGGCGGTACCAACCATGCAAGGTAACAACCAACACGTCAGGAGCAGTTAGGGTTAGGTGGTGTCTTGCTCAGGGACACCTCGACACTTAGCTAGGCAGAGCCGGTCAAACCGACGACCTTCCCGTTGCCAGACCCACTCTTACCTCCTGAGCTACTGCCGCCCGTTAGTACGGTAATTGTACTGACCCACTACCTGTGTACTGGTGATCTTGTTTCCGCAGCATGAGCGGGCATCGTGCCATGCACAACGCTGACGTGCACTTCTACAGCGCCACCAAGTAGTCACTGAGTTTCAGTCGAGGATGGACAAGCAGAACCCAGAGAAGGCTTCTTCTCCTTCTGGCGGTGTCAAGGTAATGTAAGATAAAAGGGACGATATGTATTTATTTCATTTATTTGTTTATTTGACAGGGACAGTGTGCTGCTTCTTAGCTATACCCGAGTTAGCTAAAAGCTAACTTGCATCTGTAGTCCCTGGGCAGGCAACGGAGAATAAGATCTCTGTTAAGAACTTGAAAACTGTCGTATAAAAACCCAATTAACACTGTAAAATAAAAACCCAATAACAAAACAGTACATATTCACTATACACTATACAATAACAAGATTTCACAACATTCGAAAACCACAACAACAGCACGATTTTACAACATTGAAAGACCAAGTGTTAGTGTTTATGCGTGATCTGTACATATTAGTGAGTCTTATTGGCACATGCTGGAATCTGCCACTGAACAACATATGTCTTCAACTCTGGTCTTCTCTTAGTGGCTGGAAGCAGAAGACGTCTCCAGTGCTGTTACGTATGCCTTGAGTGCGCCTCCACACGTGGAGGTTGGTGACAGGTGGCGCTCTCTGTTCGCTGTCGTCTAGTTTTATTGTATTCCTACAAGTTTTGTCGATAATGTACCCTAACCCCAACATGTTTTTCCCTTCAGATTGGAGACATTCAAATGCGCCCTGTGGAACAGAAATGTTAGTACTAATTGTATAATTGACAAGATTATCACAATGATCACGATACAATGGCCTCCTTTTGATGATCGTGGATTGATTTGAAAGTGAGACCGTCGAAACCTGTTTCACATCTACATTTCCATGTAAATAAATCAAATTAAATAGTTTTTCTTTCACATGCAGATGATGTAAATGTCATTAAAAACATTTTGTAATAAAAGCTTTTGAAACATTCTGAAAAAACTGTTTACAATTAATGCTCAAATGTGCTTCAGGGTTGTTTTCCGCAGTTGTCCAGATTATTGGAAGTGATTACTAAACCATTTCCATCATTTCCTCTCTCAGTCTCTCACCTAAGATGTGTCACCCACATCAAAGTCAAAGTGTTTTATTGTTATTAAATCACGTGACAGCAAACAACCAATCGGTGTGCGCCCCAATGTACGCGGCCAGTATATAAGTGTCTCTCACTGTCGCACGGCCACTTATCGTTAGGATGCGCACCTGTACGGACCTACTTGACATACTTGACATACTATTTGATAATAACCATGTCTATTCTTCCCCTTGAGATGTCCCGTCAACCCGGGATGGTGAAGGGGATGGTGCCTCGCCCGGAACAGCAACGGCATGTAGGAATGACCTCTCATCTCCTCTCGTTATCATGTGCAACACTTCTTCTCAATATTATCCTTGCAATATTACCATGCTACGTTAACTTTCATCATCATGTGCAATATTCTTAATATTCTTTATCATGTGCAATACTTCCGCTTACCATTATTATTATTATTACCCTTTTATTACACTTCAATTCTTGCCAAATTGTTTTAGCGGACTGAATACCTATATTTTTTATACTTCACCTATATTTTTATACTTCTTCTAGGATTTAGACTTACATGTTATTTAATTTTTACTATTCTACTGTTTATTTCTCTATTGTTTTATTCTATTGCTATGCAACCCGGCACAATAATTTCCTTCGAGATTAATAAAGTTCTATCTTTTCTTACCTTCCTCCACACTCCAACTTGTGCCTCTGCCATTAGTACCCAGCGACACAAAGGCTACAGATGAGCCTGCAACACGTGGTGCAAAGGGATGATGTTTCCTCCACCCTCACCCAGAAGACTGGTGGTGCACAGAGATGATGTCTCCTCCACCCTCACCCAGAACACTGGTGGTGCACAGGGATGATGTCTCCTCCACCCTCACCCTCACCCAGAACACTGGTGGTGCACAGAGATGATGTCTCCTCCACCCTCACCCAGAACACTGGTGGTGCAAAGGGATGATGTCTCCTCCACCCTCACCCTCACTCAGAACACTGGTGGTGCACAGGGATGATGTCTCCTCCACCCTCACCCAGAACACTGGTGGTGCACAGAGATGATGTCTCCTCCACCCTCACCCACTGCACGACCCAGAGACAACGTTGTATTTTGCACAAGAACAAGCTGCCCGCTGGGCATCACCCCCTTTTATACCCGCGTGACAGACACAACATTTCCCATAATCCCTCGGGCCCCCTACGTCACCTGCGCGGCCATTTGGCGTATATATATATATATATATATATATACAGTGTATATATATATGTATATAATATATATATCATGGGGAACCATAATGTACATAATTCACCTTGTGATTGTTTCGGGTGGGGGAACTGTTTAGGTAGGTTGTTTCCCCTACGGACTAATTATGGAGCTGCACCAGAGTTCTCTGCCGGTTAATTTAGGAATGGAAAATAAAGTTTGGAGTTCCATTCTTAATACTCCGCCTCCGACTCCCGTTCTTCGGCACTACAATATATAATATATATTGTGTATATATTATATATTATATATTATATATATATGTATATAATATATATATATATATAATATATATATATATATATACAGTGTATATATAGACAACAGGTCTATGTGTGTGTTTTTGGTTGAACTTAACTTTCCATTGTTGCTCATGTCGTTGTTCATCACATTATTCTTCTCCTTCGTATGTTACTAATATTTACAGTCTCATTATTAGTTTTATTGAAGCTTTAAACCTCCGATTCTTTGGGAGAAACTAATGGAGCGAGGAGCTGATTGTACTGTCGTGGTTCAGTCACGTGATCGATCAGGATCGATGGAGGAACCAATCACTGAGCACAACACAGCGCCCTAGAATACAATCAATATAATATCATAGAATGTCATGTAATAATATCATAAATATAATATAATACATATAATCTAATACATATTATATAATATTATATTATATAATAGATTATATAATAGATATAATATAATACATATTATGTAATACTATTTAACGCTTCTCCTGTCCAGTCCCTGACCAAGACGTGGACGATAGATCTGGAGCTGATGGTCCCCGGGCGCTGTCGAGAACGGCTGCCCACTGCTCCTGGCTGCCCCTGGAGGGGCAGCATAACCCAGGATGGGTCAAAAGCAGAGACTGAATTTCTGCGGGCCGCCCTCCCTGCATGTGTGTGTGTTTGGCGGCCACCACTTCAAGCATGCTGTGTTTGTGTGACAATAAAAAGTGTGGATTAATAAAGTTGTTGTTCTTCTTCTTCTATTATATAACAGATAATAATATAATACATATAATATAATCGATATAATCTAATAAATATTATATAATAGATATTATATAATAGATATTATGTAATAAATACTATAAAACGGGTACATCTAAGAACATACAATATGCTACTAACTATTAATAACTATTAATAACTTTTAACAACTATTAATAACTATTAATACATTTTCATAACTATTAATAATGCCAAGACGTACAAACACGGGAGGGGGGTATCGATCACGTGTACTGGACTGTGTCGTCACGTGATTTCTGTGCTTATTTCATGGAGCATATAAAACGTCTTATAAAACGGTGCCTGAAATCAAGCAATCTGATTGGTTCATAGCCGTGGTATGACCATATATGGTTATTAAGGCGGTTGAACCACAACCAATCGGTGTGCGCCGCAACGTACGCGGCCAGTATATAAGTGTCTCTCACTGTCGCACGGCCACTTATCTTTCTGACGCGCACCTGTACGGACCTACTTGATATACTTGACAAGAACCATGTCTAGTCTTCCCCTTGAGATGTCCCGTCAACCCGGAATGGTGAAGGGGATGTTGCCTTGCCCTGAATCCCACCTGGGACGGCAGGTAGGAATTACCTCTCATCTCCTCTCATTATCATATGCAATATTCTTAATGTCATGTGCAATACTTCTTCTCAATATTATCCTTGCAATATTACCATGCTACATTACCTTTCATCATCATGTGCAATATTCTTAATATTCTTTATCATGTGCAACACTTCCACTTACCATTATTATTATCCTTTTATTACACTTCAATTATTGGCAAATTGTTTTTGCGGACTGAATATCTTGCCTATATTTTTTATACTTTTATACTACACCTATATTTGTATACTTCTTCTAGGATTTAGACTTAATGTAAATTTGTACGTTATTTTATTCGTACTATTCTACTGTTTATTCTCTATTGTGTTATTCTATTGCTATGCAACCCGGCACAAGAATTTCCTTGGAGATTAATAAAGTTCTATCTTATCTTACACAGGGACGTCCGCTGCCCAAGAGTCTCCTGCCTCCTGGACACAACGGGGCCATGACAACCGCTGAAGGCCTGAGAGAGCTATGCGTCTGTAACGGCTTGTGCCCGCCTCGTCCCTGTGAGAAGGAGACACAACCCCCGAGACGAGTGAAGTCACCCGTACCGTACAATGGTATTGTTCTGCATGGATATACCATTCGGGACAGGCCAGTGGTAACGTCAATCCCCCCGGGAGAGGGAGTGAAGGGACGCGTGCCTCACCCGCTCCTCCCCCCTCGCCCCCCTAACCCTAACTTCTCCCTCGCCTCCACCCAGCCTCTCCCCCCTTCCCATAAACACCCATTGAACCCGAACCGTCCCCGGAAGGAGGGATCCCCCACACTGTGTTCCTTCCCAAGATTTCCTCCTTGTTAATTAAGGGAGGTTTTTTCTTGCCCTCTGGGGGGGCTAGGGTTTGGGTGTCAAAAGGGTGTCCAAAAGGAGGTAAAAAAAATAAAAATTAAAAAACAAAATGTACTGGACTTGACATGAATTTCTTTTATGTATTATCTATTTTATTATTTATCTTTATTATTACACAATTTCTTCCGAGCCAAACTACACCATGTATAAATGCATCACATACTGTATGTGTCACCACACACATTACACTTAAACGTGTAATGTTAGTTCATCTCCACAGACGCGTTTTGCTTCTTAGACATTGTGCTTGGCTTATGGCCTCTGACGTCACTAGTGCAGCCTGCAATGTGTTGAATCGTACCTCCGTTGTACTCGGAGACAGCTGTAGCAGTTTTAAGTGTATTACACCATGGTGTCTAAAAAGAGCCCGCTCTTTTTAAACAAAGTGATTTATCGACTGGTAAAACAAGGCATCCATCTTGGTTTTCCGACTTGTTAACTGGAACACGGTCAACTCGGGTGTGACGTCATTCCCAGTTCCAACTTCAACTTCCGAGGTAAATGGTACGCATCATTAGCACCACAGTCTTGCAGCTTCCCCCACCCCCCCAGATTTCTACTGGGCCAGGTGAGGTCAATTAAGCCAGCCAGCCGCCAAGCACACACACACCCACAGTATATATTACAGATTGTCCACCATTGAAAAGCCCGGACCCATGTATTGGATGGTCCCACATATGGTGAAGGCTTTTCCTCCTCGTCTCAAGGCGGGGATTAGTGTAGTCAATTAGTTTAAGATTGAAATAATGTGTTAATGACTTAGTTTGAAAATGTGTTACTCCAACGCTATTGATTTGATGGATTGACTTGATTGCTCTGTTTTGTGACTCTTTAATATTAAAAATATATGTATAAATATGTTCATATTCAGAGTTATAGACATTAACATACCCTGGTCACTCAGGAGAATGTTTTCCATCTGAAAAGTAAACAACACCATTACATATATATTAGCTCTTATACAAAACTTTCATAGAAACGCTTTAAATATTAAGCGACACAAAGGCTACAAATGAGATCCCACAGGAACACAAACCCAATGCGCTTCCCAGCTCTGCTGCGAAGAGGCGAACATCATCTTCCTCAAAGTGGTCACTTCGCAGCCAGTAGGTGTACAGGTCCCCCGTACTGCAGTAGTCGCACACTGGGGAGCGGGGAGATATAGCGTGGTCATGCCAATAGATGAACCACACAGAGTAGAAAGTACCCACTTGGCCCCTGCTGGTACTTAGGCAGTACTTGGTGAAGGGAATAAAAAGGAGAGGATAAAAGGATAGGATCATCACGATGCATACTGCATGCAGCTCAATGCAGGAATACATTGTAAATGGATTGCATTTATATAGCGCTTTTATACAAAGCGCTTTACAGTATTGCCTCACATTCACGCATTCATACACCGACGGCGGTGCCAACCATGCAAGGTAACAACCAACACGTCAGGAGCAGTTAGGGTTAGGTGGTGTCTTACTCAGGCACATTCCAGTTGCCTTCGACTGTCCCAGCAGTTTGTGAAGTTAAAAGTCAATATGCATTTGAAATGTTAATTTTGTCCAAGGTTGCTCCACCACTGCACAAACTCTAGTTGGCAAGAGAGAAAAAGGCAAATGCAATAAAACAAAGGAACTGAAGATTCCACCCAGTATGTTATTACTGGGGTGCGAGCGACGCGGTACCCTGTCACTCCACCGGGTGGCAGTGTAACCGTTTCCAATATCCACCAGGCCAACGAAGGAAGGACAACTGTTTTACATCCATGGGGACAAAAGGGTCGAGACAAACTGAAAAGAGACAGGGGGGGCGGGGACACGGGGACAGGGAGGATGAATACCCAACGCAGCCATCTGCACACTCACGAATGAAGAGATGCCGCTGTGTCTGCCAGCAGTCCTGCAGATTGTGGAGGAATGTGTGTTTGTGCTGCTGCTGAAAGGCAACCGTTAACACACAGTAGAGGACAGTCAGCATATTGAGGCGCTATATTAATAGTAATAATAATAATAATAATAATAATAATAATAGAGAGCTTCCTGAACTCTATCGAAGATTATTCATATCACCTGGAGAACGATTAACATATAGATAACGAAATGCCATTTGCTAGACGCTTTTATCCAAAGCATCCGTGAGTGAATAAGTGGTGGCTCCAGGAGGAATCAAACCCCTAACCCCGGCAGCGTTAATGCCACGCTGCTCTCCCAGTTTGAACTCCACAGGACCACAAGATGTCACGATGCTCCCACCGCACTCGTCTTGTCAGTGATTCTTTCGCACCTAGTCCCAAGTGAACCGGAAGCCAGTGGAGAAGTGTGAGTTCTGGGTCGGTTATGATGACAGAGGAACCAACCTGGATGGTGACCTCCTCCTTGGTCTGCTGCAGATCGCCTCTCTTCAGGACCTCTGACTTGGGTAGAACCTGGGTGGTGTGGACGTGACGTTAACATAGAAGTTAATATTTGCTATACTACTCCTGTGTTTATCGATGTGGCGGGGAGATTTACCTTGACAGCATAAGTCTTCTCAGTGAACTTGTCTTCCACCTTCAAGATGGGAACGAAGGAACCTTTGGCTACGAAGCCCAGGATCTTCAACATCCAGACAGAAATAATGATTTATTTTTTACTATTTCTCATTTACACACCCGCACAATTCTTTCATATTTCACAGTACATCAAATATTTTATAGGCTATTTATATTTATTTATACATATGACATTTTTCACGTTATATTTTTATTTGATATTATTTAAAGCCAAAACTCCAGCTTTTTAATTCAATACAAATCGGAATAAATGGCGGTGTTGTGGACGAGGCTTGTACCTCCAAGCGGTCTTGCCCTGCAGGGAATCTACGCCGTGGAAACTCTGGCAGAAAGGCAGAGATGTACCCTGGGAGGAGAGCATCATCCCGGGCCGGCTGAGGAACGGAAAGACAGCCGGGCCCGTCGCCACACTCCTCTGCTGGTTGAGTGATGGGAGGGGGACCCTGGTGTCCAAACAGTGGTCTGAGTCTTTGAGAAATGGACCCCCTGACACTGGAGAGGAAGCCCTGGAGAGACGGACGCACTACACGAGGCATCGCTATCTAGATTCAACAACAACAGATAGCCACATACTGTACTACATATACTGTATATAGGGCACAGTCAGAATGAATCAGAATACAGAATTACAGCATCATTGTGTGGGATGCATACTTGTTTAAAGGAGATTAATAATGTCAATATAAAACCAAGGATTGTTAATCCATGGTTAAACAATTATCTAAAAACTGTGTGTGTGCGTTTGCTGTGCGTGTTCTTCTGTGTGTGTGTTTGAGTCATGTTCATACGCAGTGATGGAGGCTATATTGTTCCAGAGGTAATCCATAATGTAAACTATCTATTGGACTATCTATTGGCGGCGCGTTTGTGGGACACAGCGACCGAAAAGTTCCCAAAGATAACCTCGGTATTAACCCCTCAGATGACCTGAACATGTTCTGCTAACAACAGGGAAACAGACAGACGCCACCATCAGATTCCACATGAGGTTAGGAGGTCGCGGCACAGCAAGAGTCACTCTGCCCTGTCGACTTAGCCCCAGCCATTTGACTTATACATCACCTCCACATGGCCTGTGAAATATGCCTGCAATACAGGCCTACCTGAGACACTTTACTGTAGAGTCTCTTACTTTAATTTAGCTTCAGTTGTCGGTTAGATGTATATTTCATCTATGAATTCATATTTTTATTCTTTGTGTTTACAGTATATTGCTAGTTGTGTTTATTGTATTCTATTTACTTTGAGGCTATTTCTGGCTTGAGCTGAGCAACTGTAACATGTCATCTGTATCTGCATCTGTCACTGCAAGTGAAACAGCCTGACCTGATGGTTCCAGGGCATGACAACGAGCTAGCAGAGGTCTTTACCGACATTCTCAACATCTCCCTGACCTACGCTGTTATCCCGATGTGCCTCAGATCTACAGTCACACCATAGTGTCCAAACTCCACAGCCTGGCCCACCTGAACACACAACCATTACTGGAATTTTTGGACCAGCCGCCCCCATGATTATCAGATTAGGGACACATACATCATCTGGTGGTGCACAGGGATGATGTCTCCTCCACCCTCACCCAGAACACTGGTGGTGCACAGAGATGATGTCTCCTCACCCTCCCCCAGAACACTGGTGGTGCACAGAGATGATGTCTCCTCCACCCTCACCTAGAACACTGGTGGTGCACAGGGATGATGTCTCCTCCACCCTCCCCCTCACCCAGAACACTGGTGGTGCACAGGGATGATGTCTCCTCCACCCTCACCCTCACCCAGAACACTGGTGGTGCACAGGGATGATGTCTCCTCCACCCTCACCCAGAACACTGGTGGTGCACAGAGATGATGTCTCCTCCACCCTCACCTAGAACACTGGTGGTGCACAGGGATGATGTCTCCTCCACCCTCCCCCAGAACAGTGGTGGTGCACAGGGATGATGTCTCCTCCACCCTCACCCAGAACACTGGTGGTCCACTGAACTACAGTGCAATTGTGTTTTTATAATTTTATGTTGCAAATGAGGTATCCGGCTATTAATTGTTTATTCATAAAGTGGTTACACTTTGAGGACTAAGCTCTATGGAGGCTACATGTTTCTTTCTATATTCTTTTGAGTATCAGGGACTTTCCTCGTGTTGTACAACTGTTGTGTTGTACAATGACAATGATAAAGTGCCTTGAACTTGAACCTTATTAGTGTTTATAGGTTTTTGAGCTCACAACACATTTAGAGTAGAGGAGCTTTTATCTCCTTCAATCACACACACATCGTTAAGAGAACACTAGTTTTGAATATATGTATATAATATATACTGTGTATATATAGACAACATGCCAAAGGACTATGTGTGTGTTTGTGGTTCAACTTACCTTTCCATTGTTGCTCAAGTCGTTGCCCATCACATTATTCTTCTCCTTCTATGTTACTAATATTTACAGTCGCATTATTAGTTTTATTTCAGATTTAAACCTCCGATTCTTTGGCAGAAACTAATGGAAAGCGAGGAGCTGATTGTACTCTAGTGGTTCAGTCCGTCACGTGATCGATCATGATAGATGGAGAAACCAATCACTGAGCACAACACAGCGCCCTAGAATATAATCAATATAATATAATGTAATATTATAATAAAATAAATAAATATTGTAACAGACTTGGGTATAGATTATTATGGATGTATTTAATCTCCTCGGGGCTTTCCGTAGTCCGAAAGTGCATTCCTGTGCTCTCGCGAGAGTACCTGTATTCCCGCCACCTGAACGTGACGAGGAAACGCGAGTCTGAATTCTCCCCAATCTGTCTCCAAGTTTCTTTATTTTATTCAAGTGCCAACGCTCGGTTACAATGTAATAAATATAACATAATAAATATTATATAATAGATATAATATCATAAATATTACATCATAAATATTATATAATAGATATAATATAATAAATATTATGTAATAAATACAATAAAACGGGTACATCTAAGAACATACAATATGCTACAAAATGCTAACTATTAATAACTATGAATAACGAACCGTCCCTGGAAGGAGGGATCCCCCACACTGTGTTCCTTCCCAAGATTTCCTCCTTGTTAATTAAGGGAGGTTTTTTCTTGCCCTCTGGGGGGGCTAGGGTTTGGGTGTCAAAAGGGTGTCCAAAAGGAGGTAAAAAAAATTAAAATTAAAAAATATAAAAAACTAAATGTACTGGACTTGACATGAATTTCTTTTATGTATTATCTATTTTATTATTTATCTTTATTATTACACAATTTCTTCCGAGCCAAACTACACCATGTACAAATGCATCACATACTGTATGTGTCACACACCTCGTTGGGGATTAAACGTGTAATGTTAGTTCATCTCCACAGACGCGTTTTGCTTCTTAGACATTGTGCTTGGCTTATGGCCTCTGACGTCACCAGTGCAGCCATGCAATGTGTTGAATCGTACCTCCGTTGTACTCGGAGACAGCTGTAGCAGTTTTAAGTCTATTACACCATGGTGTCTTGGGTTATTCGTGTTGCAATAAGACATTGGTGTATGCAAAGAAATAAACATGAACAATAAACATAAACAACAAAACTTCTTGGGTTTTATGGCGGTTGGCGTCCTATTTGTTGCATTACCGCCATCGACTGCTTAGCTGGTATTACTATTTCCAAATGTCACATCTTCTATTCCTATCTTCTATCTCATCTCCTCCATCATACTCTCCCTTTTCCTTTGATATCTATTGCAATAAACAATAGACCAACAGACCTGTAGGGTGTTTCCCAATTAAATGTAATGTGTTATTGAATGCACTATGTCCCAGTCTTAACCTTGTCATTATAGCCTCCTCTCTGCCGCTTCCACTACTGTATAATCTGCTGTCACTCACTTTCCTCTGAATTTGGTATAAATGCTCCATCTCTCAATTACCTTCCTCCACACTCCAACTTGTTCCTCTGCTTAACTTAGTACCCATCACCCCCACTCTCACACACAAGTGCAGTGCAGGACACACGAGAAGAGCAGAATTGCACAATAAACGGCAACATACAAATTCATATAAATAAATAATCCAATTATGTAAATAAAAACTGCTTCAATCGTAATGTGTTTGACCGCTCGTATGTTGCATATAGCAACGCGTGTGCCGGCAGCCAGTAGGGTCTATTTCTTTGGAAAAATCATGATTGACCTGTTAATAAAAACTATTTAAATTGTAATATGTCTATTTTATATTGCCATGCTTGGTGGCCGTTTTATAAAAGCAATAGCTCACTTCAGTCCGTGATATATGGTTTATTATATCACATATATCACATAGGCCTACCACGGCCTGTCGTGAGCTATTGCTTAAATATTTATTCTGCATATATTCATATATAAACATCTATTGTATCTATAGACCACATCGCGTCGGATCGTCTTTGCCAATTACAACAATAACTGAGATATTTGTTATCTACAGATATTTGTGAAGTTATTACATAGTTTATGATAATATCAGATAATGTCAGCATTCCTGTGCGACCATAGCAGATAACAATGTATTGATGAATCAGGCAGTAATACCCCTGATAACACGTGTTTATGAGGTGTGAGGTGTGACACGTAGGCCCAGGTGACACGTATAAGTGGGACCAGGAGATTAATATTCGTCCAAACTAAGGCTGCTTGCTCTTTGTTCTTGTTCTTCAATGGCAATGGATCCGATTCTTTTGATTTTCTTGGCTTATGCTATCAGGCTGAGTTGCGGGGCAGGTAATTCAATCTATCATTAAAATATCATTAAGGAATGCAGAGCTATTGTTCACTTGAATGTGTGTTTTTTTTCTGTCATGTAATTCAATGTAATTATAGTCACAGTCAGTTATAACAATCAGTGAAGGACAAATCTATTTGTTTGGCTGTTTTCTGACCTACATTCGTAGGTTGGTGCTACCAGTCCCAGGTTACGTGTGATGGAACGTGTACAGGTACGGTATGTGCTGCAGACGCGGCAGGGGACGCACCTGATCTCACCTCATCCCGGTGACGTCCTCATCTCAGTTCAATCCAATTCAATTCAATCAAGGGCAAGAAACCAGTATCTCATCAATGATAACGTGAGTGCGTTCACAGGCCCAGACGAATGGCCGTTACTCTCTGCGCAGTGCGCGGGAGGAGCGCAGTCTCCGGTGAACGTCGTCACGAGGAACGCGGTTCTGAACAAGACTCTGGCTGCGCTGGAACTCATCGGCTACCAGGAGACTTTTCACGGTCTCATCTCGAACAACGGTCACACTGGTACGTGTTCAGGAAGACATTCGTTCACTATATTCTGCAGCTGTGTATAAATAGATTTGACAAACAAAAAAAATAATGATTGGCAAATTAACAGTGTATGTTGAACTTGGAAGCTGTCAACTATGATTCACTATATGATGGAGATTGAAATGAGGGCAGATAGCTCACAATGAAGGATCCAAGAAGTTTCATTGTCAGCACTTGATACTACTACTGTATATTGAAGGACTTTATATTTGTACCTGATGCATTTGATCCTATAGTGCAAGTGGACCTACCCGCCAGTGCAAGGGTCAGAGGTGGGCCGCTGGTAGGGGAGTACAAAGCCGTGGCCCTTCACTTCCACTGGGGGGAAGACGGAGGCCCTGGATCGGAGCATACTATCGATGGAGAACAGTTCGCAATGGAGGTAATATATCAATCAGTGTAGACTCACCCTAAAATGTATACGACTATCGGTAATGAAGGTAATGGTTAACGTTTTTACTTTTAATGTAATTTAATTCAATTTAATTGGTTTTTATTGATGTATTTTTTATTCTTGAGCAACCTCTGGCAAAAATAATTTCCTTTGGGATGAAGAAAGTTCTATCTTATTTGATCTTATCTTAACCTGTGCAAAGATTAGTATGCTATGCATTGACTTAATATAATATATGTTAATGGCACCATCAGATGCACATTGTCCACATAAAGGAAGAATATGAGACGTTGGACCAAGCTCTGGAGGACAACACAGGCGTTGCAGTTCTTGCATTTTTCTTCCAGGTAACATTATGTGTTGGGCTGTATATCTCTATATCTCTATATCTCTATATCTCTATCTAGCAAACAAGCTAAATAGCGAAATAAAAAGCTCCGTTGGATTTAATGTGTGTCTTACTTTCTTGTTTTTACTCAGGTAAACTCCGACTCGACTCCAAACAAGCAGTACAACTCTGTTATATCAGCGCTGGATGAAGTCACGCATTCACGTGAGTGGACTCCACTCTGCTAGCAATAAATCTCACAAATAAGACTTTAGATCAATAACATCCAACACACTCAGCTCTCCTGCATTGTCAAACTCCAAGATCCAAGATTAGGCTGTAATACTATGTCCTGATCACACAGCTGCCAATTGTGTTATAGATAGTTTAGTTAATCTATGAATGGGCAATTACCACACACATGATGAAACACCGTTTCTGACACACACACGCACACGCACACACACGCTATTGTCCAGATAGTCCCCTTTGAATGTGTGCCGCACTTGATAACAAATTAATGTTTCCCCAACACATCAAGACAGCAACAGCTCGCTGGAGGGCGTGTCCCTGGGTCAGCTCCTCCCCCCGAAGGAGAATCTGACGCGGTACTTCCACTACCAGGGGTCGCTCACCACACCGGCCTGCAACCAGGCGGTGGTGTGGGCTCTGTTCGAGGTCCCCATTCTGCTCAGCAGGAAGCAGGTGCTGATGTACTGTACATTACGACTGCTCTGTAGAGTAGTGTGTGTGTGTGTGTGTGTGTGTGTGTGTGTGTGTGTGTGTGTGTGTGTGTGTGTGTGTGTGTGTGTGTGTGTGTGTGTGTGTGTGTGTGTGTCTGTCTGTCTCTTTGTGTCTGTGTGTCTCTGTCTGTCTGTGTCTGTCTCTGTGTCTCTGTCTGTGTCTGTCTCTCTGCCTTTCTGGGTCCGTCTGCCTGTCTGCCTGCCTGCCTGTCTGTCTGTCTTGTGTCTGATGGTGGTGTGTCCATGCATGTATATCCTCACCCTCTATGTTGTGTTTTGACAGCTCTCTGCGTTCAACGGCCTCTGGTTTGAAAGTGGGTCCCGCATGGTGAAGACCTACCGACCCCTGCAGCCACTGAACGGCAGACGGGTGTATTATTCCTCTGCAGGGAGCCTGGCTCCCGGCAGAGGAATAATACACCCGGTTACCCCTGCCCTGCTCATCTCCACCATGTTGCTGTCCAGTGGACTCTCACTGACCACGGGCTGAACGATGAAACAACCTCTATAAATGTAACTTCATGATGGAATGTAAAAGATAAATGTTACTCCAACACTGGGTAGGAACATGACGGCAATACAAATAACAGTGTACTGTTTAAATGTAATGTATGAATACTTTTGATTGTGATAGTAAATGTATATTTAAATGTGATTAAACATTCGTATGTGTCCCTTTTTTTTCCACACACACACACAATTGTATAATTTAAATACATGTTTATGAATATTCAGGACGACAGCGCATACCACAATTTACCCATCCATCGCCTTCAGCACTTTGTCAACGATAGTTGTTTAGAATGTGCTATATAAATAAAACTGACTTGACTTGACTTGACTTGAGTATTTAAGGTGTGCTTAACTCTATGTCCCTGAAATCAGTTGCTATTTATTGAGCCACTTGCCATTCTTCTACGCTCCACTAGATGGCGCCATGGTTCCTGGTTCAACATTTTTAGGCGTCTTTCAATTGTAAAGGCCTTCTAGAACTTCTATGGATGGATGTTAACCATGATCTCCACAGGTCCCCCACTTATATATATATATATATGTCAATAGTTCAGACTAATATTTCAAACAACAATACATAACAGCAATCACATATTTACAGGTCATTTACAGGACATTTTTATTTCACGGGTTTATGGCGACACACACTTCATGGTTTTATATGGCAAACCCGAGGAGATAAAAGGTTTGGGGACAACTGAGACATCTAATGGCCTTACCTCCACACAGATAATGTATAATGTAATCAACTGAAGCCATTTAGCGAGGGAAGATGATACCCATGGCTCTGACCGGCGGTGGTGGGGTGGGTGGGGGTGATGTTCTTGTTTTGGGACAAGGACAGATCTATAGCGTCCTGAGCGCAGGATGAGATCACTCACTGGGCATAACCCCCCCCCCCCCCCCCACAACCCCAGTTACACAGAAATAGACGTTTGATGATGCAAGAGTCCCACACTGCACAGTCACCTTAGGCTTCAAGGTTTCAACGCTGTCACGCAAAACAAAAGCACCCATAAGACCAGCAAGTACATTTACATTTAGGTTGAAAGAGAGACAGCAATCACTGTGATACATAAAGTTAAGAATAGAGCAGGTTTTAAGCATTCATAGTTACGAGGCTCATAGAACAAGTTTCATAATTGCTAGGTAGCCTGCATAACAGCTGGGATAAGAGCAGAAGTGTCATTCTGAGTGCATTACCAACATCTAAGAACATACAATAAGTTAAACGATGCTAAGTACTGTTAATAATGCCAAACCTTAAATAATATAACTAATATAACTGCAAACACGTAAGTTAGTGCTAGGCATAGGGGGGGGGGGGGTATGCAGAGTCCAGATGAACTCTGAACTCTGGTGGGTCTTGAGTCTCTTGTGGAAGCTGGTGAGCGACTCTGCCATCCTGCCGTCAGCCAGGAGCTCATTCCACCACCGCGGTTCCAGAAAGTATTATTATTCTTATTATTATTACTGGAAATTGTCAAAGTGGAATCTTAGACACAGGGAGCTCCTCCTTTGAGTTGCTAAACGTTGCAGTTTGAGTAGCGCCTCTGCTTTGAATACATTTTTGGGGGGGGTTTGCAGCACACCGCCCCTCTCGCCACTTCCTCTTCCTCCCCTCGGTAGGACTCTGAGGTTGGCGTCGTCTTGACAACAGAGGACAGAGGCCTACGTGAAGTTTCTGTTGTTGCACGCATTTTGCACACATTTCAAACGCATGTTTATGTACCAAAAGTGTGCTAATGTACGAATGACTTTGCATGAATATTATCATCACTACTACAGATGATTCTGTCTGCTGTCAATAGCATATTACCGTAGTGCTACAGTGAATAAAGTAGTACTGACTAACACTCGTGATATGCTATTTATTCCTCATTGAAGAGTTTCACTACTATGCAGAGGTCCCTCTGAACACAGGTGCTGCTCTCTGACTGTGTGTGTGTTTAAAGGCGGCCACATTTCTCTCAGCACTTGTGTCGACACATGTGCGACCATGTAAGCAAAACCACAAAATGTGTTTTGTTCACCAGTGTGTGGGTGGGTGGGCGTGTTCATGTATGAGTGTGTGTCTTTCTGCCTGTCTGTCTGTGCGTGTGTGCACGCCCACACTTGTGTGTGTGTGTGTGTGTGTGTGTGTGTGTCTGTCTGTCTGTCTCCTTGTGTGCGTGTGTGTGTGTGTGTGTCTACATGCATGTGTGAGTTTCTGCCTGTCTGTGTATATGCATGTGTGAGTGGCTGTCTGTTTGTCTGTCTGTCTGCCTGTGTGTGTGTGTGTGTGTGTGTGTGCGTGTGTGTGTGTGTGTGTGCGTGCGTGCATATGTGTTCATGGGTGTGTGTGTGTGTGTGCGCGTGTGTGTGTGTGCGCGTGGGTGTGTGTGTGTGCGTGCGTGCATATGCGTTCATGGGTGTGTGTGTGTGTGTGTGCGCGCGTGTGTGTGTGCGTGCGTGCGTGCATATGTGTTCATGGGTGTGTGTCTGTATCTGTGTGTGTGTGTGTGTGTGTGTGTGTGTGTGTGTGTATATGCGTTTATGGGTGTGTGTGTGTGTGTGCGCGCGTGTGTGTGTGCGTGCGTGCGTGCATATGTGTTCATGGGTGTGTGACTGTATCTGTGTGTGTGTGTCTTCCTGTGTAGACCACGTGGGTGAACCGGGGTTCATAAAAAAGATCAGCTTCTTTCCTGGGTTCTCTTTCTCCTCTGCAGTCTACACTGGTAAGACCTCCACACCCGTTACCTTCTCTTCAAGACAAACACTCAGTCAGGTCTGTGTCATTATCTTAATGCTAATCTTACTTGACTTCAACTCAATGTCCCTTGAGTCTGACAATGCGTTATATTGTATGAACACAGCCTCCCTGTATTGCAACACAATTGCTAATGAACAATGTTAGTTTAAACATGTTACGCCACACTTGTCACTTGTCTGTGTCATAAAGTTGACCGTCGTTCATTCAATCGGCGGTTTGGCGCGACCTGGAACTACAGAACTACAGGAATGCAGTGTCGTCACCCATAAAGTAGAAAGCACTACTAAACTTCAATGCAAAGTGTAGTGTTTCCTAGTTTATGGATGAGTACACTGACAGCTACAGATGATCCACAGAAGATGATGGTGGTGAGATAGCGTGTTACTATTAGAATCTAAACGAAACACAGTTATTGGTCTTGTGCTTTGGCTAATGAAATGAATGTGCACTCACCATTGGCATATGATTTATTAATTTTTCATTCAGACGACATACAATGTAATGCCCTTCATGGCAAAGATACAAATTTTGTTAGCTCAAAGATGAACAGGAAGAAGAATTTCCTGAATGTAAAACATTGTACTGTTGTATTGTTATAATAAAGATGCAAATTTATTGCCATAATGATTCTGTTTGGTCTACAGTATGTGAAATAAAACTGCTTAAAAAGTGGTGTGTTCAAATGTATTGTAAGACTCATAAGCAAATGAATAAAAGATTAGTATCACTTCAGAATATGAAATACTATGATCGATATAGAAGTATAGAAAACAAACGTACAAATATGACATAAGGCAACGGAGGACACGATTGAGTAATAAATATTGAGCTCAGCTCATCTTAGACTTACAAGTGTGCTTTTAAGGTTAAAATATAACTTATAATATAACTGCAGACTTACATAGAAGTAACTTTACTTCTATAAGGAGGCTGAAAACAGTTATTAGCAATGGATCGATCGCAAATTGTCCTATAAAAAGAAATAGTTTGAAAAGCAAATATTCTGTTCTAGTAAGCATTTCAAGAAAAGCTATATACTCTATATACACATGTATATATATATTATGTTTGACACATTATAGATTGAATACCCCATCAGATTTAGATGATCTGTACGGTCTTGGCATTCGTACGAAACCATCGTGTCTAGTTCCATGGTAACGGCTGCAGGAAGTTTGATGGTACCAGACCTCGATGTCCGTGAAGATCTCCCTAACATGAAAGCACATTCAAGTTCCATTCAAAAACTAAACGTGACCAAATGAGGCTTGTTATGGGTTTGTTTTTGGCGTTGTGTTCATCTTGCTACTCACAAAGTAGAATCCATCTGGATCCATGTCCCCGAACACGTAGATGATGTCTCCTGACCGAAAGCCAAGCTCAGCCTACACAAGGAAATCACATCAGTGGAGGCCATCTTTAGTTCTAGCATCTCTCAATGGGGCTGTGCAAATGAATAAGTAAGTCAGTAAGTAAGTAAGTAAAACATGATTTATATAGCAACCTTTTATACAAGAAATGTAAACTCAAATTGCTTTACAGCAGAGAATTTACATGCACATAAAAAATAGACATAGAATAGACATCGGAATAGAAAATGGACATTAGAAATAAACATTAAAAACCGTAAAAACTAAAGTAGACATTAAAGACGATAAAAGCATGAACATAACATAAAAACCTGTTGGGTTCTACCCAAGAGCAAAGCTGACGATTCAGCAGTGCAAGCGGGTGCAATTTCAAGCTTACATATTTAAAAGCTAAAGTAAAAAGTGCAATTTCAGGCGTAAGTACAAATGTGTTTTTAGCTTCCCTTTTCAAAATATTTTGTGAGCGAACTTCCCTGATGTCTACAGGTAGTGTGTTTCATAGACTTGGGGCGTAATTGACAAAGGCCGCATCCCCAGTTTTCATTCGGCTGTTGCTGGGAACCTTCAATACCAGCAGTAGATGATCGCACTGTTCTTGAAGGTACATAATGAGGGGATACTGTATGTGGAGGGAGGGAGGGACCGATCGACGACAAGTCACTCACATCGCTGTCCAGGTTAGGGGAGCTTTCCCACGGGTCGTACTCGAAGATGGCAAGCATTCGCCGAACGACCACGTCGTCTGGGATGCTGGCGGTGTCGCTCACGTCCTCCGGGCTCAGCGAGACGCCTGCGATGGAAGTTGACCACATGGTCACTTTATGAACCTCGTTCTATTAGCCTCGAAATTATGAATGCTTGACACCTGCTCTATTCTTATCTTTATGTACCACAGTGATATATTGCTGTCTCCTTCAACAAATGTACTCTTTGTAAGTCTGCCAAATGCCCTAAATGTAAATGTAAATTTCATTGTACCTCATTGTACATGAGCAGACATTAAAAACACGTTTAAAACATAGAACCCTTGCCTTGTGTTGTGTTCTGGTTCCTACAGTTCCCGTTTGCACTATGTCCAATTTTGGTTTTGAATGGTTTTGAATCTTGTAAGTCACTTTGGATAAAAGTGTCTGCTAAATGACAAAATGTTCATTATTACTGTGTGTGTGTGTGTGTGTGTGTGTGTGTGTCTTGTGTAGTGTAGTGTGCGGTACACTGGTCTGCGTGTGTGTCTGTATCTGTGTTCGTACCGGTGTGTGTGTGTGTGTATGGTGTACTGGTGTGTGTGTGTGTGTGTGTGTGTGTGTGTGTGTGCGTGTGTGTGTGTGTGCGTGTGTGTGTGTGCGTGTGTGTGTGTGCGTGTGTGGTTGTATACTGGTGTATGCGTGCCTATGCATGCATGCATGCGTGTGTTTGTGCGTGTGTGCGTGGGTGCAGGCCTACCGGTGTGGTCCACGGGCAGGAAGCCTTGCTGCATGAGCATCTCCTTCAGATACCCGTCCTCCACGGGGACCTCGGCCACCATGTTGCTCGGCACGTCCCCCCACAGCCCCCCCGACTCGCCGTGGTAGAAGCCGTCTGAGTCCTTATCACCAAACACCTGCCTCGAATGATCGCTTATTAATACGTTTAGCTAACCAGTTTGTTGACGTATTCGTCCAAATTATTGAATTACTCAGCGACGGGTTCATTTGTTCACCAGGCTTAGATAGACTAAAGTCTGTCCCTCAACCTTAACTGACGACAGCAGAGGACAGGAAATGAAAATTCACCACAAAGCCTTTACTATACGTGGAGTGAACCTAAAGCTAAAGACTAAACTCTAGACTGAACTAAATACTTAATGTTCTTAATATCATGTGCAATACTACTTCTCAATATTACCTTGCATTGCCTAGCAATATTACCTTTCATCATGTGCAATACTACTTCTCAATACCATTGCCAACTTGTATTATCTTAGCTATACTTTTCTTTTAGGCTTATTCACTGTACCGAACAATCAAGGGCCGGTAAACAACACAAGGCAGGAATTAACAGAACGGACTACAAAATGGCCGACAATTACAGGTGAGGGGCAGGGTGAAAAGCACCCATGAGAAAACAAAACACATGAACAACCCGATAAACACACACACACACACACACACACATGGGGAACAGAACAGCAGGGGAACGTGAATGTGATGAACCCCCGAGTGCCCGATTACCGGCGCTCCCCCCATACCGGCGCCCGATTACCGGAACCCCGAGTTGCCCGATTACCGGTACCTTGATGAGCTGACCCGGCACAAACGGCAGCTCCTCGGCCACCGTCTCTTGGTTGGGCGACATGGCGGCCGGGTTGTAGGGGTACAGCGCCACGAAGAGCCGCGGCGAGGGCAC